>CAUYQU010104044.1:0-18206 GCA_963574635.1 Cheracebus regulus | reverse complement strand
CATCACACTCATCCTCCGTCAAGCCTTGTTCTCTTGCTGATGAGGAGCTGCGATCCTGTGTAGGAGGAGAGGCATTCTGATTTCGGGTGTTCTCAGCCTTTTTGCACTGATTTCTTCCCATTTTTGTGGATTTATCCACCTGTCGTCTTTGTAGTTGCTAACTTTCAGATTGGGTCTCTGAGTGGATGTCCGGCTTGTTGGTGGTGAAGTTTTTTCTGTTTCTTAGTTTTCCTTCGGCGGATGCCCCTTCCCCACGGAGCTGGGCCTCCCTGGGTTCAGCTGTGCTTGCTCTCAGTCCTCGGCGCTTCCAATTGCTGTTCTCCTTGTGGGGATGGGACCAGCCGAGCCCGACTAAAAGTTAGGCACCCAGTCCCGTACGCTCCGCACCAAGAAGCGCCACGCCTGCGAAAAGAGTCGCGCTGGCGACCCGTGTGGCTCCTCTGCCGGGAATCTCCCGGTCTGTGGGCAACAAAAATTCGTCGGAAAGTGCGGCGTCCACTGGTTCTCTGCGCTTTCCCTGGGAGCTACATTCCTGAGCTGTTGCTAATCAGCCATCTTGGATCTCTCTCCCTGAAATTATAATTTTATAATTTACATAGTTACTTTATTGCAATTATAGGCAGTAGAGGGGACAGCAGTGAAGTTTTTGGAATGTATCTTTTTTTTTTTTGAGACACAGTCTTGCTCTGTTGCCCAGGTTGGAGCACAGTGGCGCCATCTCAGCTCACTGCAACCTCTATCTTCCAGGTTCAAGCAGTTCTCCCATGTTAGCCACCCATGTGGGTGGAATTACAGCCACGTGCCACCATACCCAGCCAATGTTTCGTATTTTTAGTAGGGATCGGTTTCACCGTGTCCAGGCCGGTCTTGAATTCAACTCGAGCTCAGGTGATCCACTCACCTCTGCCTCTCAAAGTTCTGGAATTACAGGTGTGAGTCACTGTCCTTGGCTGAAATGTTTATTTTATAATTTTTATTGATTTATTTTTTTGAGAGGTAATTTTAATCTTGTTGTTCAGGCTGGAGTGTAATGGCCACAACCCCCACTCCCAGGTTTGAGCGATGCTCCTGCCTCAGCCTCCCAGTTAGCTGGCATTACAGGCATGCGCCACCACACCGGCTAATTTTTTGTATTTTTAGTAGAGACGGGGTTTCTCCATGTTGGTCAGGCTGGTCTGAACTCCTGACCTAGGTGATTTGCACACCTGGACCTTCCAAAGTGCTGGGATTACAGGCGTGAGCCACCGTGCCTGGCCTTGAATTTTCTCATATTCCCTTGAAACCATCAGTCACAATAATGAACTTATCTGTCACCTTTGTGTTTACCTGGAGCCTTTATAAAGATTTTTCTGTCTGATCTCCAGACAACCATTGATTTACTTTTCGGTGTAATAGAGTACTTCCCATTTTCTGGAGTTTCTGACTGCTGTAATAAAGTGTTTCCTCTTACAATCCATGGGTGCTCTCCTGCTTCAGGCTTATTTTGATATCAGTAGAGACATGAGCTGTTTATTATTTTCACATTGCTGAGAAGTGTAGTCTGCCATCAAATGTCATGTATTCATTCATTCATCCATTTATGGATATTTGAATTAATGCTTGCTTTCTTAAGACTCTGTTGACAACGTTGGAGTGGCATGATTTTGGCTCACTGCAACCTCCACCTCCCAGGTTCAAGCGACTTTCCCACCTCAGCCTCCCAAGTAGCAGGGATTAGATGCGTCAGCCACCATGCCCAGCTGTTTTTGTGTTTTTAGTAGAGCCATGTTACCAGGCTCACCTCAAACTGCTGGCCTCAAGTGCTCCACCTGCCTTGGCAGGTGTAATTCCAAAACGCTGGGATTACAGGCGTGAGCCACTGCGTCTGTAATTGATTCTGAGGCCAGGCGGGCGGTGGCTGACACCTGTAATCCCAGCACTTTTGGAGGCCAAGGTGGGCGGATCTCTTGTGGTCAGGAGTTTAAGACCAGCGTGTCCAACATGGTGAAACCCTGTCTCTACTAAAAATTAAAAAATTAGTCAGTCCTGGTGGCATGTGCCTGTAATCCTAGCTATTCCGGGGGCTCAGGCAGGAGAATCACTTGAACCTGGGAGGTGGATGTTGAAGTAAGCTGAGATCTCACCACTGCACTCCAGCCTGGGCAACAGAGTGCGACTCTGTCTCGAAAAAATAAATAAATGAATAAAAGCCTGGTTCCCAGTGTGAGGATATTGTTGCAGTCACTGGAAAATAATCACTTTCTTGTAAGTAGATGAAATTTTGCAGCTCAGATGCCTTGTTTATGTTGCCATTCAGATGGCCTTTTTTACCTGTGCTGTAATTATGAAAGTTGTAGTCCCTGATGTGTACCATAGTGACATTGGTTCAGTTGCTCTTCCTTTGAGATAGATGTCAATGTGATAAAAGAAATTGAGTATACCTTAGCATGTGGATTAAGAAACATACTGACATAGTGATCCTCATAGTGACCTAGGTCAGCAATTGTTTTTTGAGCACTGGTCTTGACCTTGCTCATGGTGCAACAGGATCTGGTTAAAACAGGATGTGTTAAACCTGCTGAAGGCAGTAAAACTCAGATGGCAATGAACGTGGCCTCTAGTCGCCCTCATTGCTCTGTGCTCATTATAATACATAAACGTGCTAAAAGACAGGTCCACCATCCCCATGGCAGTTTGCAGATGCTGCGGCAGTGCCCAGAAACTTCATGTAGTTTAAAAGAGAAGGAACCCCTGGTTCTGGGAACTCCCTAGCCTTTTGCTATAGAATTCGTGAATAACCCACCTCGTACTTAGCACAGAAATGGGCGTTGCTGTAGCTGTAGCCAGCCACGGGTGCTGCTTTGCCTGTGGAGAAGCCATTTTCCCGCCCACTGTTGCTCTAATGCTGCTTTGCCTTCGCTTTACACTGTTGGCTTGCTCTTGAATTACTTCTTTCATGAAGCCAAGAACCCTCCCGGAATGAACCCCAATTTTTGGGTTTGCCAGCATCAGTTTGGCAATTTTCTGTGGGAACCAGTGGCCATCTGCCAGCGTCACTGCCTGCTTCAGGGTGTACCAACGTCGGTCTTTTTCCCTGTCATTCCATCTTTGTTATTTTTTAATTTTAATTTTTTTTTTTTTGAGACGCAGTCTGGCTCCTGTTGCCCAGGCTGGAGTGCGGTGGTGTGATCTGCTCAACACACCTCCGCCTCTTGGGTTCAACTGCCTTTCCTTTCTCAGCCTCCTGAGTAGCTGGGATTGCAGGCGTAAGCCACCACACCCAGCCTTCATTTTTATTTTTTGTGGGTATATAGTAGTGTATGTATTTGTAGGTTACATGAGCTATTTTGATATAGGCATGCAATTTGTAAGAAGTGTAGGGTTAGCCGAGAGAAAGGAGAACAGACCCAAAGTCAGGCAAGCAAGTTTTATTGAGCTGCCAGGCTCCCCCGAAACATTAGAGGAGGCAGCAACAAGTTTACAAAACGAGGGGTTTATGTGGCATGAGGGGCCATAAGTGGGTTTCAGGACTGAGGTGATCCATCAGCTTGTGACAGACGTTATCCTGTGACTTACGTGGCAGCAGTTTAAAAAAGAAGATTGGATTTTACATGTATGTGTAAAACCGGAATTTACAAGTATGGATAACAAACATTAGTTTTGCCTGTCCTCCCCCGAGCTGCCCAGATGGCTGTGATCAGGCTTTGCTTAATTGTACCACGTCCGGCAGCCTTGATGTGGCACCTAAATAGGGGTTCAGAAATGCAGCTGCAGAGCAAGCAGAGTGGGGTGAGGGGTCAGCTCGCTCGGAGGAGGTTTGCCGAGGCGGCCTGTGTCTGACATTGCAGCCTCTGAACAGGTGATAGAGGAAGGTCGCCGTTGTCATCTGGCTGCTGCTTGCTGGTACGGGTGACTGGGGAGAGGCTAGATGGTAGGGATTGTTGTTCCTGGAACTGTCGGTATTCTTGGAGCAGTTCCACATCTTCTGTTGTTTCTTGGGTGAAAGCTTTAATACGGTCTTGTAAAAACTGGGTGAGGAGTCGTGAGAGGCAGGGGCCAAATGCCAGAAGAAGGATAGAAACAAGAGGTCCGGCTGGCGACAGAGGCCGTGGGGCCCCACTCCACGAATCTGAGAGGCGCCTGATTTCAGAAGCTTTTCATTTGACCATCGAGCGGCACCTCGTGCTAGTCCTGACTGGTTAGTATAGAAGCAGCGTTGTTCCCCTGAAAGTACACAGTCCTCCTTTCTCGGCAGGGAGCAGGTCTAAACCTCGACGGTTTTGGAGCGAGTCTCTCTGGGATTGAAGAGTAAGAACGGATTCTTCTGTGTCTTGTAGTTTGTCTGAGAGGGGTTTGGAGAAGGTGTGATAGTAGTACAGGGACGCGGACAGCCCTGCTATTCCTGTTTCTGCGGCTGCAGTAAATCCAAGTCCTATTAGTTAGGGGTGTTAGCGCTGGCGGAGTTGAGTTTTGATGGGGACTGGTAAGCTTTGGTTTCCTGGGGCCATGTCTGTTTTGAAGTTTAGAAAGACTAGGGTGCGGGTGCCAGTCCAGTAGTGGGGAGGCATAGGTAAGCTGAGGTCCCGCACGTGAACAATACGCCTTGGCTGGGCAGACAGAACTGGTTGTGTGTGAGTTTATCTTTCTCCTCTTCCCAGCGCCTAGGGTGCTAGCTAGGGCAGCCCCGGTGAGCGGCTCAACAGGGGTTAATGGGGAAAGGTGAGTGGCTCCATGTGTTCTGTTTTCCCAGTGGAGAGATTCGGTTTTGTATCTACTGGGATCCATTCAGAAGGGTGGTTAAATGTGGGTGTAAGGAGGCATTCTTGAGGGGTGGCGGCTGCGCTGCAAGGGGTCCCTGGGCATGGGCGTGGGCGTATAGTCATGCAAAGGGTATGCCTCCCATTGCAGAATCCTGATTGTTTGTTAAGTAGAGGGTTACTAACGACTCCAGGGGGTCCTGAAAAGCGAACAGGCAGCTTAAATGGAGCAGCTTGGAAGACTTGAAAGGTTTGTTTTTTTTTTGAGACGGAATCTTGCTCTGTTGCCAGGCTGGAGTGCGGTGGCGCAATCCCGGCTCACTGCAACCTCCGCCTCCTGGGTTCAAGTGATTCTCCGCCTCAGCCTCCCGAGTAGCTGGGACCACAGGCGTGGGCCACCAAGCCCGGCTAATTTTTGTATTTTTAGTAGAGACTGGGTTTCACCATGTTGGCCAGGATGGTCTCGATCTCTTGACCTCGTGATCCGCCCACCTCGGCCTCCCACAGTGCTGGAATTACAGGCGTGAGTCACTGAGCCACTGCGCCTGGCCGACTTGAAAGTTTTGATGGCTGGGGCCTGAAGCTGTAAGGTATAGGCATTGACGGGGCACTAGGTGCCCCAGAGGTCGGCCTGAAGACAGATTGTATTGAAAGCAAACTGGGGCTCGGAGAGGTAAATCTGTGTTCATGGTTACGTGGCCGTGCATGGGTTTGTTATTACTGTCTGTATATTGGGTAAGATTGGAAACACAGGAACGCAGAAGTTGTATTGCCTGTCCTGTCACGGTATTTGTGTTTGTTTCAGGGATGGGAGACCTGGCTAATGACTGCATGTGTACGGGCTTGGAGAGGCTTCTACTTTGATACTGGGGATGGTAGGTTACACTGGTAGAAACCCAGGTTTTTGCAGAGGCAGGAGTGGCCGTGTAAGTAGTAGCTGACAGGGAGAGCGTAGCCAGCAGTCTGTCGCTGGGGTCCGGTTGGACTGTTCTGCAGAGCGCCGGTGAAGCTGAGGGTTTTGCAGAGCTGGTTACGGATGATAGGACGCGGTGGTGTGGAGGTGCCGGGCAGCCAAGGAGCAGGGGGGACAGATGGGCGACGCGAGTGACAAGGTAAACAGCTGTGTTTCAGCTGCGGAGGAGTCACACAGAGTGCCTTGGAAAAGCAGGTCATTTGTCCACACTAGAAGAGTCAAGCGTGGGAGCTTGGGGGTAGAACCAAGAGGTGTCTCGGCAGGCAGAGTAGAGGAAGCGGGTGAAGTGGCGGTATAGGCAGGGAAAGGGCTTTTGAGTTTCTTTAGGGGTTTGGGGAGTACTTACGGCTTTTAAGAGGAGGGAGACAGCGGTGGGTTGTCCTCAGGGACAGGCGTGACGTGGAGTTCGCTTGGGCTGAGAAGAGGACTGGAGGATGGCAGTTGGCGGGTCAGTGGGCGCTTCAGGAGCTTGTTTTAATCTAGAGAGATGGTACCAAGAGATAGGTCCTGAGAGTCTAGCTGCGGTGGGAGTTGTAAGAAGAACTTGAAAAGGACCTTCCCACTTTGGTTCAAGGCTTGCTGGGGTAAGAGTTTTTAGGCAGACATGTTCTGGGGCCGGGCGCGGTGACTCACGCCTGTGATCCCAGCTCTTTGGAGGCCAAGGCGGGCGGATCACCTGAGGTCGGGAGTTCAAGACCAGCCTGACCAACATGGTGAAACCCCATCTTAAAAAAAAAAAAAAAAAAAGGAAGACATGTTCTGGTAAGAGGGTTCAGTTGGTGGGGACTTGGTAGGAGGGCCTGGTCTGCTTGTTCACGGAGGACATGGTGGATGAGAGAAAGTGTTGGGACGTATTCTCCTAGCTGAGTTAGAAAGGGTCCTGCTTTGTGAGAGGAAACGGCGTCCATACATTAAAATGGGCTGTGAGGAAGGAGGGTGCTTTCGGGCTGGCCCTGATGTGGGCTAGGGCTACGGGCAGGAGGGAGGTCCAGGGTTTCTGGATTTCAAGAGTGAGTTTGGTTAACTGAGTTTTAAGGATCCCATTACCCCTTTCAACTTTTCCTGGTGACTGGGAGAGGTATGAGATACGGAGGCGCCACTGGACACCGAGGGACTGAGAGACTTGCTGGGTGATTTAACATGTACGGGAGCCTTGATGTGGTGCCTAGATAGGAGTTCAGAAATGCAGCTACGGAGGAATCAGAGTGGGGGCGGGGGTCAGCTTGGGCAGAGGGAGTTTTCTGAGGTAGCTTGTCCCTAATAATGCTTGAGGTCTCCATCACCAGAAGCGTTTATCCTTTGTGTTATAAACAATCCAATTATACTGTATTAGTTATTTTTAAATGTATGATTAAATTATTTTGACTATAGCTACCCTGTTATGCTAGCAAATACTAGGTCTCATTCATTTGTTCTAACTATATTTTGAACCCATCCTGTCATTATGTCTTATGGAGAATTTTCTTTCGTTTCCAACGAAACAATGAAACTCACAAAACTGACTGTAGTGATTCAGGCTACATGAATTTAAAGAGCAACCAGTACTTAATATTCTCAGCTCTGAGTGCACACACTATAATTCCGAAGGATGCCAGTGACACTGCCACTTAGATAAGTAAACCTTAGGAGCATCTCAAATAGGATTTTTATTCTTGGGTGCCAGATGAGCTTCCTAGAGTCTGATGTGATACCTATTTGATACTTTTATAAAGAATCAATGGCCTTCTTCCCTTGAGGTGTGAGCAGGGCTTTCCAGCAGCCCTCAGAGTGTCACATGGTCTGCATTCTGCTTGCTCTTGGTGGATACCATTGTTGGCTGACAGCTCTGGGAAGTACTTTACCCAGAAGGCGCTGGTTGCAAGGCCCAGGATGAGGGATTTCTGGGCATGCTTCTCAGGTTAGGGACCACTGGGTTGGGACGAAGAAGGCACAAGAGGAGTAGTCATTTCTGCGCCCAAGAGGCAGGTTTGAGGCTCACAGCCACTGCCTGGGGTGACACTGCTCTACCCACAGTTGATGGCGGCAGGCACCTGGCTCAGGTAAATGCTGTGTATTACAGGCTTTGCCCCAGGTGCCCCAGGTACAGGCAGAGGAACCAGCAGGTTCAGAGGCCTGGAGGTGCATCTGAGCCATGGACATTTCACAATCTGGTGACCATCATGATCACGTAAGTACAGAAATTTTAGACCAGCCTGGGCAACATGGTCAGACCCCGTCTCTCAAAAAAAAAAAAAAAAAACCCTAGTGAAAGCGAACACGAGCCAGAGTTCACCTGTACTGGGTGTCTTAGGGGTTGTGCCTTCAATCTGAGTGTCCTGGGATGTATGGAGGGTTGTGAACAGAAGAGGATCATGTCCTTGGTAGGACTTGAGAAGTTTCCAAAAGCCTCTCAGAGAACAGACTGGAATGAGGACGATGAGGACTGAGGCACCGAGAAGTGGAGTCTCCGTTCATGGTCACAGGTGGTAAGAAGGATTACTGAGAATTGAAATCCATTAATCAGTTAGCCCCAGGGCCCCTGGGTGTATGGTTGTGTAGGGATCAATGGAGGTTTTATCAGCTGGAGGTTGGCTTCTTATTCTCATGGGTTCTGAAGAGGGAAAATGCTTGTGGTGCCAACATGGGGAAAGAGAAAGTGTCCCAGTCTCTCACTGAACCTGACACTAACTGTATGGTGTCTTGAGATTGGGGTGTCTTGTGTGTTCACTCGATGTTTTCCTAGTTCTTCGGAGTGGGGAACCTGTGGATACACCAAGCTCAGAGTCCTGAGTGCCAGCTAAGGATTAATGGAAGTGTTCTTGTTTCTGGAAACCGATGGAAACAGGTTTCCATTCTAAGAATTCGTATCAATTTGTGCGAATGCTTTGAGATGGGACTGAGCTTGGAACTGTGCACCGCAGGCATCTGTTCTTTCGGAAAGGAACAAAAAGCCAGGGGTGAAGATTTAGGCCTGTAGTGTGGTTGCCTGAAAAGCTAGGCATCTGTTATGGAGGCGCTAGGATGCTTGGATGGGAAAGAGGTGGTCCAACTCAGGTCTTCATAGGACCTATCTGGTTGCACACTGGAGAAAGGACTCCTGGGTTAATGAGGAGGCAGGTAGCTTGGGGGGAGTTTGCTGGCATAATTCACATGAGTTGATGGACCAAGTGAGTGCCGTGCAGATGGGAGAAAAGGCAGCATTCTAGGTATATTTCAAACAAAGGAACACGTAGATCTTTGCATGTTGTAGGTGAGGGAGTGACAGAGGGAAGAGTCAGTAATGATCTCAGGTTTGTTGTTGGTTGTGGTGGTCTATTTCGAGGCAGTTACGCTCTTGTTGCCCAGGCTGGAGTGCAATGGTGTGATTTTGCTCACTGCCAACTCTGTCTTCCCAGGTTCAAGCGTTCTCCTGCCTGAGCCTCCCCGAGTAGCTGGGATTACAGGCGCTTGCCACCATGCCTGGCTAATTTTTGTATTTTTAGTAGAGACTGGGTTTCACCCTGTTGATCAGGCTGGTCTTGAACTCCTGGCCTTGGGATCTGCCTACCCTCCCAAAGTGCTGGGATTACAGGCGTGAGCCCCTGCACCCGGCCGACCCCAGGTTTTCATGGTCCTAGTAGCTGCAGGAATTGAAGCTCCAGTAACTGGGACGGGGAAATTGGTGGTAATTTCCGTGGGGATATCAGAAGTTTAGTTTGGGCCCTGTGAATACTCAATCCTGTGTTTGAGTGAACAGTCAAGGCATTATGTGCACAGCTGGACACATAGGAGGGAGTCACCCAAAACTGATAGTTACTGTGTGAACCGGGGTGGAACTGCGGGTCATACTGAGCAGGGAAAATGCAGGCCATGGTGGTAATGCTATTAGAACATCAGAAAGAACTGGGTACAAGGTGAGGAGTACTTTTTGTTGGGGCAATAGGGCATGACAGTCACAGCTGTAGAAGAAAGAGGCAAAGGGAAAGGTGTCGGTAGAGGGGACCTGACCTTCCCAGCCCTCCTAGTAACTACCGGATTTTTTTTTCCAGTACTTTTGCATTTTCAAGACTTCTATCTATTTAAATCTCAAATTTTATTTTCTGCTTTCCTTAATGTTGTATAATTTCATGATTTAATCAAGATTAGATTCGAAATTACACTATATTTGTTTACATTTTAAATTTTGTTTATTTTAAAACATTTTATTGGCCAGCTGTGGTGGCTCACACCTGTAATCCCAGCACTTTGGGAGACCGAGGCGGGTGAGTCACCTGAGGTCAGGAGTTTGCGGCCAGCCTGACCAACATGGAGAAACCCTGTCTCTACTAAAAATACAAAATTAGTGGGGCATGGTGGTGCATGGCTGTAGTCCCAGCTACTTGGGAGGCAGTAAACACAGCGACTCGATACAATTCCCAAGATTGAAGGTGTCTTAAGCAGCAGAGCCTTTATTGTAACACAAACCAGGGTCATGAGCTGTAGGATAGCTCAGATTGGTGACTGGCGGGCTAGAAAATTCCATCTTAAGAATGCTGTGAGATACAAAACATCCCTGAAAAAGGTAGTGCATCTTTTCAAGTCACCAGAAGAGTCCTCTGTGCCAAAAATGGGTTAGGTCCAGGGCCTAACTCATCAGAGAGAAAGAAATGAGAATGGAATGAGTGCTGAGGATACTCAAAAACCCCTCTGGTGAATGAATGAAAACGTTACTTCTGTATCATAATGAGGTAGGTGAGTGATGAAACTGTGGGCACCTGTCAAGAGGTAAAGGTGAGATGCTTTTTGCAAGAGAACTGCCAGTCACGTAAGTCTGGCAAGGGACAGGAGCAGGTTGAAAAATGCAGTGCGGTTCCCACATACCTGGGATGTATGCAGCGATCTGGTGTAGGACATTCAATTTAGGAGACTGCATCCTTATAAGTGGTCTCCTCCAGTGTCACACTGAACAAGAAAAAGTACTCCCTGCACATCTGTGGTATATTCCTCATGTAAATATTCTGGTAACCAGAGAGGGCTGAAGCCTTTGTCACATTCATTGCACGAAAAAGACACTTTTTCAGTGGGAGCACTCCTTATATAAGGAAGCTAGAGTTCTACCTAAAGAATATTCCCCATTTATCAGACTCAAAGGCCTTAATCCAGAATGAACTCTGTGGCCTTGAAGGAGCAAAAAGACTGGGCAGGAGAATTTCCCACATTTGCTTCACTTACAAGGCCTTATTCCAGTATGAACTGTCTGAATTTGAAGGAGCGAAGAACTGGTGAAATGGTTTTCCGCAATCACTGCCTTCGTATCACCTTTCTCCAGTATGAACTCTCCTGTGTTTAGCACGGCTAGAAGTTCGAGTATAGAATTTCCCATATGTACTACCCCTATAAGGCTTTTCTCTAGTATGAACTCTGATTTTGCAAGAGTGAACAGCTTTGGTGAAATGATTTTCCACACGCTCTGCACTCAAGGCTTTTGTCCAGTATGTTATCTCTGATGAATATGAAGTGCAGATTTTTCACGAAATAATTTCCTACATTCACTGCACTCATCAGGCCTTTCTCCAGTGTGAACTCTCAGATGTCTAATGGGGCTAGATCTTCGGCCAAAGGATTTCCCACACTGCCCACACTCATGCTTTTCTTTAGTATGGACTCACTGATGGTGACTGAGGTTGGACCCTAAGCTAAAGGATTTTTCTCATTCACTACATTTATAAGGCTTTTCTGTAGTGTGAACTGATAGTGCAAGTGTGCAGAGCTTCAGTGAAATGATTTTCCACACTCACTGCATTCATAAGGCCTTTCTCCAGTGTGAACTCTCAAGTGATTAATAAGACTGGAGTTTTCAGCAAAGGATGTTCCACATTCACTGCATGCATACGGCCTCTCTCCAGTGTGAACTCTCCTGTGTTTACTGAGACTGGATGTGTAAGCGAAGGACTTCCCACATTCGTTGCATTCATAAGGCTTTGCTCCAGAGTGGACTTTCCTGTGGTTAGCGAGACCGGACTTTTCAGCAAAGGCTTTCCCACATTCAGTACACTCATAAGGCCTTTCTCTAGTGTGAAGTGTCTGATGCTGCAAGAGTGAAGAGCATTGGTGAAATGATGTCCCACACTCACTGCATTCATAAAGCTTTTGTCCGGTATGAAATCTCTCATGAACGTGGAGTACAGTGTTTTGCTGAAATAATTTCCCTTTCCCATATTCCCCACACTCACACGGCCTTTCTCCACCGTGAACTCTGGTCTTTGCAGACATGTATACAAGCGCTCTGCTTAGAAGGTGCCGCCTCCTCTTCCCCTCCGTGCCAGCAACCTAAAAGCAAGGAAGTGCTGGTGAGGTACGTGTTGACTGTTGAGTATTAGTGTTTCTGTGAGCCTACCCACAAGAGGATCGGACAGATTCAAAAACTAGTCTATGAAATTATTTGCATGCATAGGGAGTTGGCTTCAGGTTGAGGTTGGGACTGCTTAGCATTCTCACAGACGTAGGACGCCTCGATGTCAAGAGCATGACTAAACAAGGCACAGAGAGAGTAAAGAGGGTCTGTAACGCCTCCTTCTGCAGACTTGTTTGTGGAACCTTATTTGCTGATGACATGCGAGTGCTACATAGAAGAGTATGTCCAGGCTCCCCCCAACATGACTAGAGCACAACATCCTTTGGTCATGTTGCAGAATGTTCAGGAGACTGGAGAGACCAATGGGTGAAGCAGGAGGGTTTTATTAAGGTGGACACCGGCTCAGCAGATTAGCATCCCAAGGCTGAGGGCCTAACAAAGACAGGGCTTGACTTTTTGTACATCCAGGATGACGTAGCAGCTAACAGGGTTACAGAAGCCAGAACAAATAACAGTTATTAATTTGTGACATGTCTTGTGATGTACGTTACATTTGAAAATAGCATTTTGAGAAACACATTGCATATTCTTTGGGTGTCACCGTAAGACCTTGCAACTGGTCTGCAAGTAAAACAGGAGTCTGGAGGTGTCGCGGAACTGTGCTGAGTAAGTGGGGAGAATAGATAAGGTGGGTTTTACAGGGAGTTAGTTAATTTCAAGCAGAGCTGGGGGTTAGGTTTTATATTGAACACAACACAGTAAACTTTATTATGCAGCAATTATAGACTACTATTGTTATTATTTAATTTCCCTCTTCAATTAGGGATTGTTAAGAATGGGTAGATATGGCTGGGTGCGGTGGCTCACGCCTGTAATTCCAGAACTTTGTGAGGCCAAGGTGGGCAGATCACAAGGTTAGGAGTTCGAGACCAACCTGGCCAACATGGTGAAACCTTGTTTCTACTAAAAATACAAAAAATGTAGCCGGGCATGGTGGCGGGCACCTGTAGTCCCAGATACTCAGGAGGCTGAGGCAGAAGAATTGCTTCAACCCTGGAGGCAGAGGTTGCAGTGAGCCAAGATCATGCCACTGCACTCCAGCCTGGGTTGCAGAGCGAGACTCCATTAAAAAAAAAGAAAGAATGGGTAGATACTTCATAATACAAAATATATGTGCCAGTATTGAAGACCACTGCAGACAGAGCAGGGAGAAAAATAGGTGAGATGTGGAGTCCAAAAATATTAGTTCAGGGCTGGATTTAACAGCAGAAGTGACAAGGTTAGGACTGATAAACTGGCAAACTCTCAAGAATTGGGAAGACAGAAATAATGTGGTGCTACTTCTGTTGGCACCAAAATGCTAGTCCTGTCCTCACTCATACTGTTGCTAAGGACCAGACTGCCCCAAGTCCACGTTGGGAAGGCTGGACTTAGTTGCTTTGAAGCTGGAGTGGCCGCAAAAAACAGACCTCTTGAACACCAAACTGGGAAGGAAGAGGTGTTTATTATTACTGCCCATGTTTTGTCTAAACGGCCAAGCTCCCCTAACATAGAGAAGCTCTGCCTTTATATAGGCTTACACTCTGGATATTCCGGGAGAAAGAATCTTAGGTTTACAGCCTTAGAAATTACAGGTGAAAAAAATCAAAAAAAAAAAACAGAAAAGAAATTACAGGTGAAATGGTCTTGGGTTTACAGTTTTAGAAATTATATATGAAAGGGTCTTGGGTTTACAGTTTTCGGAATTACATGTGAAAGGGTTCTGGTCTCCGGATGGAGGCGTAGGGGGTTTAATCTTCTTTAAAAAGAGTGTCTTCTGGAGAGATTCCCCCATGCCAAGCCCGGTATCTTACAGGAAGGTGATTTAGGAGGCGCCAGTAGACCAGCCCTTTTCTGTTGAAATGCAGTTTGGAGGTCAAGGGGAGGTGATCTTGGATGCCTGGGTTCCTTCCTCAGCGTCTTTGGGACAATCAAGGCATCTTCATATCACCACCAAGACGAACAGCTACATGGAACCTGGATCATATAAGTACTAAGGCAAGGCTGGGCCCAGTGGCTCGTGCCCGTAATCCCAGCAACTTTGGGAGCCTGAGGCGGGTGGATCGAGAGGTCACGAGATCGAGGCCATCCTGGCTAGCACGGTGAAACCCTGTCTCTACTAAAAATGCAAAAAATTAGCTGGGCATGGTGATAGCACGCTTGCAGTCCCAGTTACTAGGGAGGCTGAGGCAGGAGAATCGCCTGAACCCGGGAGGCAGAGGTTGCAGTGAGCCGAGATCGCGCCATTGCACTCCAGCTTAGTTGAAAGAGTGAGACACCGTCTCAAAAAAGCAAGAAAAACAAGTACTGAGGCAAAAACAGGACAGATAACAGCCAGTACTGGCTCAGAACAAGTCTGCATTTGTGCCGTAGGAAGGAGGTCGAATGTGGAATTGAAGACAAAGATAAGAGGTTCTGTTTGAGAGAAGGGCTGTTTGCTTCTAGTAAACAAAGGCCCTGAGCTTTTACAGCCCTTCTTATTAAGTAAAGTGATTGGGGAGGAGAGGGTGATTGTCCTGATTGTTGGTCAGCTAGCTGATTTATCACAGGGACTGCTTTCCTTGTTTAATAGTTTCCAGATATTCAGGTAGATAAGCTCCAGGAGCACAGGACCAGCCCTCAACAGGAACGTGACTGCCCTCAACACTCCCTCTGGCAGCAGACACAGTTTGTCAGTTTGCTGAAATTCTGCTTTCATGAGGACAATTTGCTGTTTACTCATAAAGCCTCCATAGGTGTTTTGAGTTGGTCACACCCTACATTTTTGGGGTCACCAGCATCTCCCCCTTTTAGTTTTTGCATTAATGAAATGAAGGCAATTCCAGGCTGGACAGCTTTCAGTTGCCAGTTGTTGGTCGACACGATCCTACAGACTACAAACAGAAAACAGAGACGTAATAGCATTATTCCTATAATGATAAAAGAAACATTGAGATTATGTTTAAGACAGGTCCAAGGATTAAGGCTCTCCAAGCCCTGCTGGAATTCTGTCCAAGCTTTAAAAGAAGGCTGATAGTCTCCAGTGTGTTTATTCAAGTCAAGAACTGTTTTTTTATAAATCACTGATATCAAAAGTAACATTGAATGTAAAAGCTTCTGAGGTTCCATGGATATTCACTTTGATTGTATTCCAAATTAGTTACTGAAATGTGAGTATGGTTAAAATGACTGTGCAATTGCTCCTGCAATTGCAAACTTTGTGCTTGTTCTCCTAGCCACAAAATAGTAGTCTTTAGCATTGCTACTTGTCTGTAATTCCACACCAATTTTATTTTGGAGCATCCATGTCTGGTCAGCTGTACGTGTCCAATTTTCTACATATTGGGCTGTTTGAATCAAACTAGTGCTACTGAGGACACTGCAACAGAAGTTATCAGTGTGACCAAGGAGACTGTAGCAAAAATTATCATGCCTAAGGCTCTACGAGCACAAGTGAGCTGGTAAGGAGAAGGTTCAAGAAATGTAAAGCGAGGGTAGCAGCCCATGGTTCAGACAAATTGACAGGAATCCATAATCTAGGAATACGACTATGAATTATTAGGGTGGATATGTTCTGTTTTCATATAGTGCTATGATTAAGGCAATAATAAAACTGACAAGAGACAGAAGTCTGTTGGGTGATATTTCCCTGGAGTTGACCTTTTTTAGCTGCTAGAAAAACATAGAGATTGAAAACACAGACCGTAAATTTGAGTGGTAATGTTTCTAACGAAGGTGGTATTAAAGTACGTTGAACAGAATTACTATTATTGAATAGTGTTCTGACCCAAATGCTACGTTTCGTAAATGAGAGTTTAGTTGTTCTGTATCCGCGGCAGTCAGGGGTCCCGGAGCCCACACTTCCTGATCATGATATATTTCGGGAGGAGTATCGCTCCAGAGTACCAGCTGCACTGCTGGAGTGTTGGGAACAGAACATATGTCCAGTATGTTTTTGCCTCTACATAGAGGAAACATACCGCACAGGACACCACGGTGAACATGGAGTCAGGGTTTTTGTCTGACCCTGGCGCTCCAGCAGTTTCTCAGCCTCCTACATGATTTTCTTGATCTGTCCCCATGTTATGGGTTTGGTTTTGATTGTGACTCTGGTTGGCCCTCGTTCCATCTCCGCATTCAGATCCAGTTGGCTCATGGCTCATACTGGAGGGACTGGGCCCACAGCTGGCCACCATGGATCCCTCCAGTGTCCTGTTCCATGGTGACACATACGTGGAGGGCACCCACACGGTTTGTCCATCTCCAAAAAATACAAGCATACCCTCTTCCCCATGTCAGCAGATCTGCCGGGTCTTTCCATTGTCTTTTTTTTTTTTTTTTAAGATGAGGTTTCACCATGTTGGTCAGGCTGGTCTTGAATTCCCGACCTCAGGTGATCCGCCCGCCTTGGCCTCCAAAGTGCTTCGATTACCGCACTCAGCCTCCAGTGTCCTTTTTCGGGGATTTCCATAACGCTCCCAGATAAACTTGCCTCTTTTCCTCTAACACTCGCCAGCGTCTTTCTCCTGGAGTCTGACCACCTGTGAAGTAAACAAGGCTACGTGTGACTTTGTCTGAGGTGGTGCTTGGTCTCCTGGTCCTCCTTTTTGTGGTCTCGAATTCATCTTAGTGTTTGATGTGCCTGTTCAGTCACCCCTTGTCCTCGGGATTGCGTGGAATTCCTGTTCTGTGTTTGATTGCCCACAATTGTAACAAGTTTTGAAAAGCATGACTTGACATAAGCAGGTCGTCAGTTGTGAATTGTTGAGGGACCCCTCTATGGGCAATTGATGACAGACGGTATCATAAGCCATGACCAGCTGTTCCTCCTGTTTGACATGTAGCGTGTCACATATGAGATAGATATCTACAGTTACGTCACCATAGCTGAGGTTGCCGAAGAAGGCTGCTACGTGTGCAGCATCCATCTGCCAAGTTGCATTTGGAGCGAAGCCTCGTGGGTTACATCCTTCCACGGGTGGAACACCAGGGATATGTTGGCGGGGGGGCAGGCTTGCACAATGGCTCAAGGCTGGTCGTGAGATAGATGAAACATGCAAGTGGGGGCAGAGGTGTTTTGATGTAATAATGCATGGGAATCTTGGGCCTGTTGAAATACAGAACCAATTAGCTCATCTGCTTTTTCACTGCCTAGAGGTAATGGTCCAGGAAGGTGTGTGTGATAGGATATGAGAAATATGGCAAGGAGCAGCATGAGAATGAGTAACTTGTTGAAGTCTTAAGAAACAAGCAGTTCTGGTTCTACGGTGCTTTTAATAGTGGCAATCTCAATCTCAATGCGACTGGCTACATTTACAACATAGGCCGAATCCGAGACAACATTAATATGGGATAAAGCTGTGAGCTGCAGAACCTGAATAACTGCCAGTAACTCTGAACGTAGGGCTGAAACTCCAGGGGTCTTGATTGCTGGAGCATGTTTAGGTCCATAAATAGCTGCATGGCCTTTAGAAGAGCCGTCAGTAAAATAAGTCTGTCCACCTGGAATAGGCTTGTGATTAGTAATCACAGGGAGGATTTAAGGCTGAACGTTGTAAAACTGCAGAATCTTTTTCTGGAAGATAATGGTTATCAATAACTCCTGCAAAATCTGTGAGGGCGATTTGCCGTGCAGTCCACATTTCCCAGGCCACAGCCTGCTGTTGGGAATCCAAGATAACACCCTTAATCAGGGTCATATCCTGTAAGCATTTTCGATCTATGTTTGGCTGTTGTTGTAAGTTGTGTGATTAAAGAAAGGTAAACTTGCAAGGATTTTACTGTCTGGATAGAAAAAGTGATTCTATTACCGTTATAGTTTTGTCTGTGAACTGTCCTAAAAGTCCTGTTGGAGGCCGGGCGTGGTGGCTCACGCCTGTAATCCCAGCACTTTGGGAGGCTGAGGCGGGCAGATCATGAGGTCAGGAGTTCGAGACCAGCCTGGCCAACATGGTGAAACCCCTTCTCTACTAAAAATACATAAATTAGCCAGGTGTGATGGCGGGCACCTGCAATCCCAGCTACTTGGGAGGCTGAGGCAGGAGAATGGCTTGAAACCAGAAGGCGGAGGTTGCAATGGGCCGAGATTGAGCTATTGCACTCCAGCCTGGGCGAAAGAGCGAAACTCCACCAAAAAAAAAAAAGAAAAAAGAAAAAAGTCCTCTTGGAGAATGGGGAGTGGGAAGAA
>CAUYQU010104043.1:0-114722 GCA_963574635.1 Cheracebus regulus | reverse complement strand
TCCCAAGGATCTAGAAATAGAAATTCAATTTAACCCAGCAATCCCATTACTGGGTATATACCCAAAGAACTATAAATTGTTCTACTATAAAGACACATGCACATGTATGTTCATTGCAGCCCTGTGTACAATAGCAAAGACTTGGAACCAACCCAAATGCCCATCAATGATACACTGGACACAGAAAATGTGTTACATATACACCATGGAATACTATGCAGCCATAAAACACGATGAGTTCGTGTCCTTTGTAAGGACCTGGATGAATCTGGAAACCATCATTCTCAGCAAACTGACACAAGAACAGAAAGCCAAACACCATATGTTCTCACTCATAGGTGAGTGTTGAACAATGAGAACACATGGACTCAGGGAGAGGAGCATCACACACTGGGGGCAGTTGTGGGGGGGGTAAGGGAGAGACAGCAGGGGGTGGGGAGGGAGGGGAGGGTGGGGAGGGATAACAAGGGGAGAAATGCCAGATATAATATGCACCTAAAGTAAATTCAAAAAAAGAATATATCCAAGAGAAAAGAAAACATATGTTCATGCAAAAACCTATACATGAATGTTTGTGGCAGCATTATTCGTCATAGCCAAAAAGCAGAAACAACCCAAATGCCCACCAACACTTGAATAAACAAAATGTGATATATCAAAAAAACAGAAAAGACAAACAAACAAAAAAACACAAGACCGTCACTGAGCCTGCGTGCTTGTGTGTCGGTCTTGCTTGTTAACTGGAAGTCCTCCATTTTTACTTTCATATAGAGTATGTTGCCTATGTTAATTTGAAGTGTGCATATATAGTATTAAAACCTAGCAATTGTTTTATCTTAGAACTTAGCAACAAAAAAAAAACTGGGGGAGAGAGGAGCATTTCATCACTGAAATGTTTTAGGATTGCCAGCTCTTGGTGGTAGAGCACTTTCAGTAGTGTATGACAGGTTGTTTTTATCAATGCTCTAGAGCTAACAGGTCCCCAGATCTCCTGCAGTGGGCCAGGGGGACCCTGCTGCGGCCTTGAGGCTGCTGAGGCTGGAATCACGAGGGGACAGAGGGAGTCTCCTACCTCCTGGTACGGCTCTCATATTTCTCACTGCACCCTACTCTAATCTGGGGGGAGGGGAGGAGAAGAAGGGGTAGGAGGGAGGGGAGGAGGGGGAAGAGAACGAGGAAAAAGAAGAAAAGGGAGGAGGAGGGAGAGGCCTTCAAGTCACTGGGGGCCCACAGTTGTGTGCTGCTATGTGCATGGTGCCTGGTGAAGCATGTCAGGAAGCCCTGCCAGGGACACACATTGTGGGGACGCAACTCTGCATGGTCGGTCTCCCTTCAGCACCAGGAGCCCTGGACAGTGGTCAGGCTGCTGATCCCTGAGCGCATGGTCAGTGCCTGAGCTCCAGCCTCTTCTGGCCACACCCAGGTGAGGTGAGGGCACAGGGCTGGGTATCTCTACACCTTCCCCCACCCTGGCTCCTCGGAAGGGCAGTCCCCGCTGGCAGCGCCCATGGGGCCAGTGGAGAGGAGATGAGACTGAGTTGTAGGTGGAGGACCCAGCGGCCTCCTCCTCCTCCTGTCATAGGTGTGAACCACCAGTGTGTCATCTGCATCCCTAATGCTGCTTCTGCTTCTGGAGAACCCAAGCCAGCACAGCCAGTCACAACAAGGGGATGATGGTAATGGCCCCCACACTGTCACCTCATTTGTTCGATTCTTCTGTGGAGCCATCCCTGAGGCAGCCAGTCCAGGCAGTGGCTCCTGCCCACTCCTGACTGGTCTTCCCTTCCAGCCCCAGCCCAGCCTCCCTAGGCCCAAGTCAAGCCCCAGGGCCTTCCACAGCTGCCCATAGCTCACAACATAGGAGCTTCCTGGGCAGGCACGCCGAAACCAGCCCTTCCTGCCTTCCAGTCTCCGGCCTCCCCAGGATAGGACCTCAGCGTTTCCAAGTGTGATGCCAAGGCCATGCCAGTTCTGGGCCTTTACCTGCAGGCCATCCATACCCTGGTGCCCTTGCCCCTCCTCCCAGATCCCCTCCGTGCCCAGGGCACTCCCCACCGAGCAGCCCCTGTGGGCCTCCCCGCCCAGCGCGCTCTCCACGGAGCAGGTCTTCTGGGCCTCCCTGCCTGCACCCCAGGCTTTGAGGCTCTGCTTCTGCTTCCAGAATGTTCCAGAATGACTGCCTTCTTTCTCTCCCCACCTCCTCTGCTCAGTCTCCAAACAGAGGCTGCCCCGATTAAATATTCCTTTCCCTCACGGCAATCTGTGCGGTGCCAGCCTCGCTCTCACCGTGGGCACAGCGGCCAATGGGGCTGCAGATGAGGCCACTCCCTTCCTGGGGGTCTCTCACAAGGACACAGTTCATAGCAGTTACTCCCATGCTCTCAACCCAGAAAACCTTCCCTGGGAGGGGTCAGCTCTCCAGACAGGCCACTGGGAAAAGCACAGATCAGTGGGGCACATGGGCAGGATCCCTTCAAGAACGTTCTAAAGATGAATGCAGGGAGTCACAGGCAAAGCTCCAAACAGCACGTTTCTGGAGCACATTGTGTAGCAGAGTGAAGGCTCCCCACTCAGACCCACTTTTAGCGTCCGCTTGTTGACACTCAGATGCTTCTTGGAAGCTGGTGGTACTTCCTCCATCCAGCCACCGAGGCACGGCCCCGCCCGTGGCTGAGGGCCAGGCTCTTCCTCCCTGCACCTCTTACAGCCTGCCTTGCCCAGGGCCCCACAGTCATGGGCGCAGGTGCCACCACCGCCCGGCCCTGCACCCTCAGCCTCAGGGGTTGGAGGGAGCTCCTGCCAGTCTGGTTGCTCCGACACCCACTGCTGCTTCTCTGGCCTGGTCTGGATGAGCCTCTCTTCGTCTGAGTTCTTCAGGCTGGGCTGCTTTCTGCCAGGACCTGGTGCCAGGCTGTGGGGGAGGTCCTTCCTCGGCCACTCTGGACACACAGGGTGCTTTCTTGGACGAGCACAGCAAATCTCTGTACTTCTGAAGACACCTTGTGGGACATGCAGAGCTCCTCATCTTGCATAGAGACGGAGCATCAAGAACAGAAAGCCCCCACCGCTGCACACACAGCCAATTCTATATTCCTGTGGAGGGCAGCCCAGGGCCCCGGACACCCAGTGCTCAGCCAGGCTAAAGCAGAAAGGTCAGGGCAGAGGCATGTATGGTCATCCTGCTGCACACACAATCAGCGCCCTTTGGTTGCAAGAAGCAAGAAGGTTTTCCAGCTTTATCTCCCCACAATCCACAAGGCCTCAAATTGAATGCACACCGATCTTCAGAAAAGAACTTCAACGCAGTGGCATGTGATTGCTAGCACTGTGTGGTTTCGCCCTCCTCGCCGTATTGGCATTTCAAAGGCAGTGGGGTGACTGTAGGTGCACCTCGCCTGTGACTGGGGTCAGATTGCTTGCATTCCAGTCCTGACCTGGCTGCCTTCTGGCTGTGAGACTAGAGTTCAGTGTCTTCATCTGAAGGCAAGGATCACAGTAAAACCTATCTCGCAAGATGGTTGCGAGATATGATTTCTTTTTTCTTTTCTTTTTTTTTTTTTTTTTTGAGAGATTCTTGCTCTGTTGCCCAGGCTCGAGTGCAGTGACGCGATTTTGGCTCACCACACCTCCGTCTCTTGGGTTCAAGTGATTCTCCTGCCTCAGCGTCCCAAGTAGCTGGGATTACAGGCATGCGCCACCACGTCCAGCTAACTTTTGCATTTTTAGTAGAGATGGGGTCTCACCATGTTGTTCAGACTGGTGTCAAACTCCTGATCCTTATGATCCACCCACCTTGGCCTCCCTACGTGTTGGGATTAGAGGCGTGAGCCACCATGCCCAGCCAAGGATGTGATTTCAAAAGAAAAAGTCCTCTGCCAATTCTCCCTATGCCTTGGAACCCGATGGTTGTTGGTCAAGCTCAGGTTGACCACCCTGACATCTAATGGGAGGTCTTTGGGGATAGAAGGGGCCTTCTAGACACATCAAATGCCACCCAGAGCTGGCTCTGTCCACATGAAATGCCACCAGACAGGGTGCTGTCTGCACCCCTCATCCCTTCTAGGGAGTTTTTTCATGGCAGTGGAGGGGAGAAGTTCCCCACGAGTGGGTTGCCTCCTCGGGGACTTCCCCAAGGTATTCCAGAGAATCAGGATTCAGCTGAACCTCAGCCAGACTCGCCTGGCCCCAGCCACTTCAGGGCTCTTGTCTGCTGAAGCCACCTCCGCCCCAACCTGTGCACCTGGTACTCCCGGAAGCTGGAGGGTCCTGGTGATGGGGGGGCCTGCCTATGCACGGAGTGGGTCTCTTGCTGTGGAATTGACTTTCCAGGCATGAAACGATGGCAGCCCACCCTGCTGTACTCCTCTCAACCGCACCTGAACCTGCAAATAGCTGCCGTAACAGCCAATAATCAGTTCCTCTCTTCTCACACCTTCCTGCCTTTCCCTGTGTCATCACATCGGCCCGGCTTCACACAGAACCCAGGAGAATCCCAGCAGCTGACCCTGGCACATGACAGGCCTCTCCCAGGATGCTGGCTCCGAGGAAGCTCTGTGGGGCTGGGCCTGTCACCATGAAGGGCACACCCTTCATAAAGCAGAAGGTGACATTTCTTGGGTGCCCGTGTCGGAGTCTTCTGATTCTTATTTTCCAAAAAGGCTGCCCATCAGTGTCTGGGGAAACCCAGCGCCGGCCGACAAGCAGCAAACCTGCTCACCAGCAAAGTGCACTTCCTGTCTGTGCTGATGGGGCCACTTCTGGGGGTGGGTGCCTGGGGCCGAGGGGAGAACAATGGACGATGTGGCTCTGAGGGAGACAGGAGCCAACCTTTCCGCCACTACTATGCGGCCTGGGGCTGCATGCCCAAGCAGTAGGGCTGCTGCGTGCTGATGTGGCTCCTAGGGTCAAGCTGGGAAGGTGGCTCTTGCTGGGATTAGGGATCAGCACTTCTTCAAACCCTGTCCTTCTAACATTATTCCTTGAAGGAATTATTAACCCGAAAAGCATCCCCCAACCTCACCCCCATCATCTAGCTTTTTTTTTTTTTTTTTAGACAGAGTTTTGCTCTTGTTGCCCAGGCTGGGGTGCAATGGTGTAATCTTGGCTCACTACAACCTCCGCCTCCCGGTTCAAGCGATTCTCCTGCCTCAGCCTCCCAAATAGCTGGGATTACAGACGCCCACCACCACGTACGGCTAATTTTTGTATATTTAGTAGAGATGAGGTTTTGCCATGTTGGCGAGGCTGGTCTTGAACTCCTGACCTTGTGATCCACCCACCTTGGCCTCCCAAAGTGCTGGGATTACAGGCGTGAGCCACCCTACCTGGCCCATATAGCTTTTAAATCAGGCCTGTGTACACAGGACATGCACAGAAATGACCCCATCCAAAAATTCTTTTCTGCTAAACCTACCTCTAAAGCAATAGCCGCCACTACACACAATTAGAATACTGAACTGCCCATACTTTCAGGCACTTGCTGAAATAGCTGTCTTCTGACACCAAGCTCTAAAAACTAAACTAGAAGCTTCAGGAAGGTTCGCTGTGCACGTCTAACTCTTTATGATCAACAGTTTGCATGCAGATCTGGAACCAAAATAAACCCGAACTTGCAGATGTTCAAACACGCACTGGCAAATCTTTCCCCTGATGGAAAGAGACACATGCAGACCCAGCACTCACACCCTTCAGTCAAATGGTATTTTAAGCTGGTTAAGCCCAAGCTGCAAGAGAACACTAATTGTGATACTGCAGGTCTCAAAGCAAGCTGCGCCTCAGGCGGGAGACCCCGCTGTGTGTAAGAAGGGAATTAAGCCTCCAAGCAACAAGTCAAAAGCAGGTCTTTTTGTCTCCCTTTCTCTGGGCAATGAAAAGGAAAGGGAAGAGGAACTGCCCGCTGCAGTCTTGGTGATTTCTTGTTAAGTACATATATAAATATAAGCATGTTGAAAGCACATTCTTAATAAAAGTATTAATAACTCAGGATGGGAGGAGACATCTGATGTGGGATCACAGGGGTGTGATTCTTAGTGTGTTCCTTATTTTTGTGACTAGAGGCTGGCATGCAGAGCAGCACTTTGTGACCAGCTCTGGCTGTAAAACGAGGGCTTGGGCCTTTCCCTGAGTGCTTTCAGAAACCTGCTGTCTGAGCTACCTGAATGCCCAGGTACCTGAGCTCAGCACACTCCCAGATGTTGCACGTGTGACTCTCCTAGAGGCTAAGGTGTTCTCTGAAATAAAATTAAAACAATACAACACACATTGCCCACACATGCACACCCTAATTAGCAAAATTTATGGCTATCTTCTGTCCAAGTAACATAAGGCAGCTCCAGAAGTTGGAAATGGAATTCCCTGCGGAGACTGAAGCTAGAAAGAGCTGGCACCCAATAAACAAAAAAAGCCATTCGCAGGAACCCAGGGAAAAGCACAAATGGTGTTCAGATCTGGAAACACTCAAATTTAAGGAAGGTGATCTGAGAAACACAATTTAAGTAAAGAATCACCTTGGGCAGGCCGGACCTGGTGGCTCACGCCTGTAATCCGGCATTTTGAGAGGCTGAGGCAGGCAGATCATTTGCGGTCAGGTGTTTTGAGACCAGCCTGGTCAACATGGTGAAACCCCACCTCTACTAAAACCACAAAACTCAGCCAGGTGTGGTGGCGCACACCTGTAGTGCCAGTTACTTGGGAGGCTGAGTTACTTGGGAGGCTGAGGCAGGAGAATCACTTGAACCCATGAGGCAGAGGTTGCAGTGGGTCGAGATTGTGCCACTGCACTCCGGCCTGGGCAGAGTGAGACACTGTTTCAAAAAAAAAAAAAATCACCTTGGGCAGAGAGAGCAGCAGGGGTCTGCCTGGGGCCCAGGAAAGGCAGCCTCTCGGGAGCAGCAGCCCTGCTCTCAGATCGCACATACCTCATGTGCCCCACTAGCAGCACCCCGGCCCAGGACACAGCAGGTCTGGACAGAGCCTCAGCTCCCCAGCTCCAGCTCCTGACCACCACTCATGCTCACTGCACAATGCCCCAGGACGTCTCCCCCCAAATCTTGCTTATGACAGAAACAGAGCTAGCCTGACCAGGAGATAACATGAGTCTTTGGAGAGTCAATATTTTATCCTTCACAGTAAAGTAGGAAATTGGAAATTTGAATTCAACCTTCATTTTCATGAGTTCTGGCCCCTGGGAGTGTGTCCTGGGTGACGGACAAACATGAGTACCTAACTGCAGAGCTGGGTTACACCCAAGTTTGGCCTGTTGGAAGCACCTGATCTGGGACCCAGCCAGCCCCTTCTGTAGCCTCTTCCTTAAACCTTAACATTGCAGAGGCACACACACCATCCAGTACAGGAAGCTGCTGGGACAGAAGAGCCACCGCACTGTTAGCAAGATCCCAGGGAGTGGGCAGAGGACTGGACCCTCACTCCCAACATGCAGTCAGTCACCGAGAACAGTTGTGTGTCCTTCCCCACCCTCCATCATCTGCCTGCTGGGCCCCTCTTCATCTCCACCACCATGACCTAGGGCAGGCTGCTCTTTTTTCTCACGGGGATAGTCCTGGCAGCAGCCTCCTGACTGGTCCCAACATGCCGCCCCACCCCACTTGGGCACCCAAGTGAGCCTTGCGCCTGCACACCCATCATGCATTCTGCTGGCTCAGCGTCCTTCAGCAAGCCCCTCACTCCCCCAGCGTCGGCAGAATTGCAGCTACACCATGTACAAGGCTACAAGCTCAGGAAACAGACCTTTGGGAAAGTGGCAAGGTGCCGCCCCTCTCTGAGCCTGCGTAGCTCCAAGAGCTGGTCTAAGAAGTAAACCTGACTGGTCAGGCTTTGGCTGTGCTCACAGCCTTGCCTGCACAATCCCAGTGGTGCCCAGCCCCGGGGAAGTTGCTCTGGTTCTGCAGAGTGACTCTTGTTCCTGACCTCATGATCTTTCTATGCTTGCTGGCTCACCACGTGCAGGGCCTCCCCCTGAACTCTCCTTCCTTCTCACCATGCCCAGCTCATTCCATGGCTTACACGGCAGGTCTCAAATTAGGTACTGGGTTTTCTAAGACACTTCCCTTCAATGCTCTCCCCTCCTCAAACTGGAATGTGTCTTTTCACCCCTTTCCCTCACACATGGCACCAGGGGCAGCTGTAAGAGTCCTTACCATGCGGTCCTGTAAGTCAGCAGTCCCCAATCTCTTTGGTGCCAGGGACCAATTTCGTGGAAGACAATTTCTCCATGGACCAGTGTGGGGCAGGGATGGTTCTGAGATGAAACTGTTCTACCTCAGATCACTGGGCATTAATTAGATTCTCATGAGGAGTGTGCAACCTAAATCTTTCACATGCGCTGTTCACAGTGCAGATCGTGCTCAGGAGGTAATGCTCCCTCACCAGCTGCTGACCTCCTGCTATGTGGCTCCGTTCCTAACAGGCCATGGACCATTACCAGTCTGTGGCCCCAGGGGCTGGGGATCCTTGCTGTGACAACTTTCCTAACTGCCAACCACACCAGGCCACAGTCTTCCCGAGAATCAGGAGTGTGCCTGAGGTCTGGCTGGATCCCATAGCAGCTGCTATGATGAATACAAATTGTCAAGTGAGTGAGCGAATGAATGAATGAACGAATGAACGAATGAAGAGGCAGCCGACCCAGTTCAGTCTCCTGTGCTTATAGGTTGTGATTCTGAGTTTCAGGCTAGAGAAGATCTGTGTTCAAAGAAATCGAAGAAAAAACAGCCTAAGGGAAAGTGTCGTGTACCTCAACCCACTTCATCGTACAAGCCCAGGTCTTCATGGTGGCTCAGAGGTTGCCGACACCCATCTCCAGGGTGACCCACAAGGTCTGGCCTGGTTATGAACAGACCGGGATCTCTGGCTTGCAACATCTAAGATGGTCAATACCATCTCAGCATGGCCCCAAACTTCCAGACAGAGGTCAGGAATTGACTGCCCCCTACAGATGGCCCAAAACAAACTCGCGGAGACAGGCGAGGGGCAGGCAAGGAGAGGTTCCTGATTTCAACAGTTGTGCCAACATTGCTGCCTGGGGCCTGGGCTGCCTTAGCAGAGTCCTCTAGAGCCCTGGGCAGAAGCCTGTGACTCTGTCAAGCTCCTCCCAGCTGCTTGCTCCAGCACGGCTGGCAGCCCCTTGTCCCCTCGCTCCTTTCCTCCCCACCCACTGATTTGGGACCAAAATATCCAGCAGGTTCCAGATCCAGCAATGTGGACATCTTCAGGTACATTCTGAGGTGCATTTCATGGCCCCTCTGAGACTTGACTGAGCGAAATACCTTCTCTGTGGGTGTTTGTAAAGCTTAGGGGCAACAGTTTGTGACCTGCACAGGAGTACACAATTAAGAGATGATGGGTGTTGGTGTCTGATATAATCCTGCACTAAGACATGGTAGTGGGAAGTGACATAGCTGAGAGGTTGGGTGACCCTGCAGACTGGGGCTGTTGCCTGAAAATCTGTTTTCCTGCTGTGGCCATTGCCTCACACCCCAGGATACACACAGTCTTCCTGGGACTGTGCTGGGGCCTGGCTGCTGCCTCCTGAGTGGGCGCCACAGGAGGCACATCCAGGGCTTGTTAGTCTGGCCTATGACAACACTCAGAGGCACCAGGGACAGAGCTACCTCTGCCGTACCAGGTGTGCCTTGTGAGTGAGGATAAGCATCGTCACACCTGAGGTGTTTCTTTTGCCTGAAACCGATCAGAGTGTCCCCTCACACTCATTGGGACTGCTGCAGAGGCTACAAGCTCAGGAGTCAGACCTCTGGGATCCTGGCAAGGTGCCTCACCAATCCTTGCCTCTCCGGTCGCCCCCGGCTGCTCCCAGGCCGCTGTCAGGAGCTTCAAGGCATTAGAACCTACATCAAGTCTGCCACCTACAGTCAATCTGCTCGGGAGTTCACTTGCCTTTAGTTCAAGCCAAAATTATCCTAGTAAAGAGTTAAATTTCCTTTTTTTCCCACTAGATCAGAGAAGGAAAATTTTACAAATTGACAAACTTCTCTCCAAGTCAGGTGATGTTCCTTCAGATTAACAGCTGAATATGGAATCAGAGTAACTGTAATGAACGCCATGCAGCAGGTGTGCACAGCGGGGCTGGCTGCACGCTCCTGTGTCAACACAATCATCCCAGGTGCCAGATATGCAGCTCCCACTCTGTGCAGGCAAACATAACTAACTCTCACGTCCAGATTCCTTTCACCTCACACTGATGGCCTATTTTTCTTTCTTGGAGACACGGATCCACCTTTTGCAGCATCAGCTGTAGTGCCTTCTGGAGGAAAACAATGGCCTCTAAAATAAAACCAGGAGTAGGCTTCAGTCTTGCCTTGGAACCCCTCACAGGCAGAAGGGCACATGGCGACTGCCCCTTGGCTAGGGAAGAATGCATTGCGATGACATTAAACTTGGCTAAGTTGCCCTTTATTAATGAAAACATATAGCTTTCGGTCAATTCCACCACAGAGAACACAAACACAAACCATAGATAAAACCCACACCAAGGCCACACCGGCCTTGTCTTTGGGTGGCGTTCCCGGGAGGCAATTACGAGCGCCGAGCCATCACAGGGCAGTGCAGCAAGGCTCCTGGGATCCTTGCTGGCATCAAAGTGAGGTACAGAAACTGCCACAGCAGTGGAGGTAAGGGGGACAGTATTTTCTCTTGCTAAAGAATATCCTTTGTTCTCAACATAAACATGACTACGTATATATTCAGCCTAAAGTGAAAAACAAGTTTACAAATCACTACTGGATACTTAAAAATAAACTCTATGTGCCTTTTCTTTTTGGCAGCACCAGCCTAAACTCTGTGGGTGTGCAATATTTCAGAAACTTCAGGTACATTACAGTCTTCTGAGAAAGGCCCAGTACTTCAGAATTCTCGGAGCGGCTGTGAAGAAAGAACATTACTGGCAACAAATATAAAACAACACTTCAAGAACTACAAGAATACATTTAGAGGTTTTATAAAGGTGCACATATTTAAGCATTCAGCTAATATCCTAAATAATTTTTGTTAACATATTTATTTTTGGTTTACAGAAAAATGTGTACTTTATCAGCAAATGGTTTTAGCTGTAAATGGATGGATGATTCTACAGCCACATCCCCTTTCTGGGTGTACATCCAGTGCCCATGCACGTGCGTGGAATCCAGCAACTTTGTTTTCCCTGATCCCCAAAAAGCTCACCTGTGACACACCCTCTATATGCAAGGGAAAACGGCTCTTCTTATTCAGGGTCTCTTTTTGTGGTGGAATTCGGAGAAACTGGGTTGTAACATCTTTTTAGGGAGAGGTTGAGTATGTTTTTTCATTTGAGTGGCTCTGCATGCTTAAGAAATTTGAGTCAGTATAAAGGGCTGGAACACTGAGCTGTGTACAGCATCCCAGGATGCCTGCAGCCCCAGAGTGCAAACTGCAGACGCTCTCGTGGCCTGATTGTGGAATTTTACCCACCAGAAAGCATTATTGGAGCCCAAAGTGGAAACTTTAAATAGCTCAATGATATTGGTGCCTTCCCCTTTGGTTTCAAAGCAATGACAACTGAACATTTTCGACTGTGAGGCAAAGTTGACTTGCATACCAAAAAAATACCTTTCCAAAAAACATTAAATGAGGTAGCTCAGATCAATTATCAAACCCAAGTGAATATCAAGAAGCTTAATAAATGCTCAGGCATTTTAAAATGCAAATGGCTACAGTGCCTAGTATATGCTCTTTCTTCCCAATTCCCGCAGGTGCATGCAAACCTTAAGAAGGGGCCCCCGCAAAGTGAGCATAGCAAGAGGCTGGAAGTCAGTGACACTGGCCAGGAGCAGAGAGGAGGGGTGCCCTGGTGCACCCAACTTAGGCTAACGTAAGCCTGCAGACCACACAGCTCAAGTGCAGTCAGTCCCACAGAACAAATACCAGGTAGAACTCAGGGCTCCATAGGCTGAAAAGTGGCCTTGACTCAAGGTGCTAGGGAACCCTAGGCCTGGTGCATTTACACTGAGATTGAGGCAATCTAGCACTTCCCTTAAAGCTGAGTCAGTATAAAGGCCTAGCCCACTGGAGCAGCTCAGGGCAGTCCTTCATGCTTTCCAGGGCCCCAGGGCCACCCTCCCTCTAGAGGACTCTGACCCCTGCTGCCCCTGTCACACCACCCTGGGTGGGTTCTGGGAGAGGCCATGCTTTTAGCCACTTGTCTCCTGAGTTCTCATGGTTTGCTCACAGGCACAGACTGCTCTTTGCTAGGTAGCTTTTCAGAGGTCAAGCTCAAATGCCTTCCATGTGGAGTCTTGGACAAAGGGAAAGGTGGCCACATCAACCTGGGCGCAATATGAATTCTGTGACTTCCAGCAATATGAAAGAGTTCACACACACACACAAACATTCATGTGCACACACACACTTTCACACACACACACATGTACACACTTAAGTGCACATACCCTCACACAGGCACACAAATGCATCCATACACTTACACTCACCCATGCACACACATGTGCACTCACACTCATGTGCACAGAGCAGTGCACAGCCGCTGGGAAATATCCCCGAGGGCAGCAAGCTCAGGTGCAGCCAGGGCAGGGGTTGGCGGAGTGAAGGGGCCTGGAGCAGGGCTGGGCAGTGTTGCCTGGGAAGGAGCCCTGAGCGCCCCACCTCGCCCTGGCTATCTCCCTTTCCTGTCCTCGGCGGCCAGCACCACCGCACCACCACCCAGCCGGGCGCACTGAAGACAAGCGGTGGGAAGGAAGGCAGCAGGTCCCTTGTGTTAGGTCTCCGTCGTATAATTATCATAGGCCAGTGGAGCCAGTGCCGGAAAACTGCTCCACCGCCTGGCGCTGTGCTGGGGCTCCATGCGCCCTTGCTCCTTATATTTACCCAGAATGTTTTTGGCTTCTTCTGCATCCCGCAAAGGGCTCTCTCCATATTCTTCCTTCAGCCACTGCCGATACTGGAGAGGATGGAAACAAATCCGAAACGTCACACACATGTGTACACCTGCATCCATGCAGACTTGCATCTGTGACTTCACCGCAGAGATGGTACTACACATAACCAGGGAAACAAACAGCAGTGGGAAATCAGAGCTCTGTGGCTGCCCAGCCACGGTCAAGCAAGAGACGTAACTGATCCTTCAAGGTGTTGGCCTAGGACATGAAAACAGGCCAGACCAAGGAAATGGTACTTCACCCAGAGGGAGAGAAACAAGCTAGTAGGCGGTACCAGGCACAAGGAAACGACAAAGGGTAGGCACCTGTGGCTTCCACAGATGCACGAGGGTTCTGTTACAACTTCTGAGGGGGTGCAGCTGGGTGCCCTGGGAGCCGATGTCCTCTGTGGGCCTTTCAACTCCAAATGCCATGATGCTGGCTATGTACGGAAAGACTGTGGCCACCATCCAGGGGCACCTGCCTACATCTCTGATGTCCACTAAGCATTTCTTACCTGATGGACCTCATGCCTCTCAAACTCCTGGAGCTGTCTCTGGAAGCCCACGTTGGGGTTGGCACAGGATCTCCCAGCACGCACAGTGTGCAGGGCATCCTCCCAGCCAAAGTCAGTGACAGTCATGATGTATGCAATCACCAGTGTCACGCTCCTGGAGACCCCGGCCAGGCTGCGGAGTGCAAGAGAAGCACACGGGTGAGAGCAGTTTCAGATCCTGGGTCCACCACCCAATCCATGAGGAGCGGGGGAGTCTACGGACCTTGTTTACAAAGACTTCCTGCCTTGGATTACATGTGGACAGTAAGCACACTACCAGGAACCCACTCAGCACTCAGCATACCAGCTTCCTCTACCTCCTGGCACCAGAATTGCAGGTTTTCTTCCAATGCTGAGCTTCATTTATTGGTTTTCTATGGGCTGTGGCTCCAGATACTCCCTGGGTCCTAAGCCCCTCCTCAGGTCTTTCCCATTACCCCGGACAAATGACATGACTGAGATACTCCACGGGAACTTGAGGCTTCCGGGGCCTACGCAACAAACCCATTTATAACCTACATTGGTTTAGAATGCTTCACGTTCCTTAAAAGTCTAGTTTTCTTAGCTATATGAGGCTAGATCTATAATTTTTAAAGCCCATGACATGCAGAAGCCCTTACCCAATCTGACTTTTATGCTCTTTCTGACATAAATATGAAGTGTATAGAGCAAGCACGCTGTGTCTGCAGGTGGGAGCAAGGCGCCCTGCAGGCAATAACGGTTAGGGTGAGCTACCTGGAGCAGGCTGAGTGAGAGGACCCATTTTACATGTGCATGCAAATGAAGGCGGTCACAGAAAGGTTTTTGCTTCGTCAGACTTAAGAGTGTTCTAGTAACAGGTTATGATGGGGAAGTTTAGCAAACGTCTTGCTTTTAGAAAAGCCTATCTTTAGATGTATATAACTGTATGAAATATTAATTCCTAGAATATCGGGCCTACACATATTCAAATATAAATCGTTATTTTAAAACCCCACTCTCAAGTAGTGGCTCTTCACTAGGGTTTTATATTAGAAAACTGGGAGAGATTTTAAAAGACAGATCCTCTTGGGCTGCAATCCAGGAGATTCACATTCACTAGGAGCCTGGAGAAGCCCAGGAGTGGGAGTTCCAGAATTCCTCTTTAATTGGCTCCAACTGAATGCCCAAGGTATGTGAAAGCCAAATAGAAATGAACATTAAAATCCTACCCTTTGTATGTATTATACTTTCTACTGTTTAAAAAAATGAGATGAAAAATCATATGATTTCAAGAACTGCATGAAACTGCAGATACCACTCTAAAAACAACTGAACTATCCAGCGTCCTCCCCTGACCTGGGTTACTGGCTCTCAGAACACATTATAGTTTTTATAGGTGGCTTCTCTAAATGTCATACATTGGGTCCTCTCTGTCCTGGCAGGGCTGCCACCAACCTTACCAGCAATATTCCCCAGGAATTACCACTTCACAATCCTAAGGAGCTTACAGTGCAAGAGTAACTGTTTTGGGGAATATCAAAAGATTATTAGGCTTTCAGTTAATTAATATCACACTTTATTCAAGACAGAGAGGGGACCTGTCGGGCCAGCACTTAGACAACAGAGTCCTGGTTCCAGTATGTTGGCTACTGGTTCCCTGAGCAAATGAGCCATGTTATTAGTATGATTATGAGTGGTAATAAAAATGCCAGCCCACTTTCACTGAGAACTCTCTATGTGCTAGGCACACCACCAAGAGCTTCAGATGCATCATCCTTGGGTTAAGTGTGTTACAGTAGCTTTCCTCCCCCCACCCCGGTGTGTGTGTGTGTGTGTGCGTGTGTGTGTGTGTGTGTGTATCTACACAAATTATAGCAGAATACAAGCAGATAGCTATCACTAAACTGGGTCATTTTGGTGTTGACAGTAATGCAATACTAAAAATCCACATGTGTAATAAAGTCTGCTGAAGAAAAAACAACAGTGTCTTCAAAAAGTCGCTGAGGTTTCAGGGTTGAGCCTACAGAATCTGTGTCATCTGTAATAGGCTGTTCTGATGAAATGCTGGAGACAAGCCAGCAAAGGGAAGTTTCTGTTGTCTAGTAACCTTCATGGTCCATAGAAGGAAAGGGAGACTAACACACAGTGGTGGACACATGGTGCATGCATTTGAGATTTAGAGTTTACAGAAAACTATTAGGAGGTGAAACCATTAATCACACACAGAAAAACACTTGATATGAGGCCAAGCCAAACAGCATGCTGGAGCGCTATTAAACAAGAGACACACATACCAGTGTACAAGGCAGCTCTCACCGCGGAGTCGGCACTCGTGAATGAATTTAATACTTTCTTTGAAATGTCTTGTCCTGGGGGAAGACAAAGAGAGAAATGACATCTCTCTACTTTACTCAATATATCAAAAGAAAATTCTACCTGAGGCTTCTTAAAATGTTAATTGATTTTTATGTATAATTGACACACAACTGTACATATTTACGCACTACAGTGTGACACTTCAATGCATGTATACATTGTATAATATAATGATCAAATCAAGGTAATTACTTTATCCATCACTTTAAATATTTATCGCTTTGTAGTGATAATTTTCAAAAGCTTCTGTTGTAGCTATCTTGAAACATATGCTATATTATTATTTGCTATAGCCAAATAATCCACTGTGTAACAGAAACTAGAACATGGCTGGGTGTGGTGGCTTATGCCTGTAAACCCAGAAACTTGGGAGGCCAAGGCAGGTGGATCACTTGAGGTCAGGAGTTTGAGACCACCCTGGCCAACACAGTGAAACCCCTTCTCTCCTAAAAATATAAAATTAGCTGCGTGTGGTGGTGGGCACCTGTAATCCCAGCTACCAGGAAGGCTAAGGCAGGAGAACTGCTTGAACCCAGGAGGCAGAGATTACGGTGAGCTGAGATTATGCCATTGCACACCTGCCTAGGCAAAAGAGCAAAAAAAAAGAAAGAAAAAAAGAAAGAAATCAGAATTTATTCTTCCTGAGGTTTACTGAAAGCTCTCCCAGTCCCACATCATCAAAACCTGGTCATACTGTCTGTGGCTGGAGCTGTCTCAGCCTTATAATCCATCATTTACAATGCTGAGGTCTGGGAAGGCTGTGTGTTTTCTGGAATTTTTAGAATTTCTCTGTAAGAAATCTCTGAAACACACAGTTACCACTCATTGGGGTCAGGGGAGGTTCTGGACAATCCCCCATGTTCAAACTGAGGCCCTCAATGCCCCAGCAGTACACAGAGACCCTCACACCGGCTATGGAGGGTGCAGGTCACCATGACACAGGTGAGAAAGGTGTCCATGTCGTGTGGGCTTTCCAAGTCCTAAAAGCTATTTACTTCTGTCAATCTGGAAAAATCTAAAAGCATTCTCCAGACTGGTCTCCCTGGACTTGGGCAGTCCTGTCTGCAGCTCAGTGGAGAGCTGTGGGGAAATGAAATTCTGGCTCTAATCCCTCTCTGCCACTTATTGGACCATGTGGCCCAGGAAAAGCCACTTATCTTCTCAGTTATAAAGTGGGGCTGGTATCTGACAGGGTGGATGAGGTTAATACATGCCAATATGCTTTGCAAATTCTTAAGTCCTAAATGGGCTGGGTGTGGTGGCACATGCCTATAATTCTAGCATTTGAGGAGGGTGAGGTGGGCAGATCACTTGAGCTCAGGAATTCAAGACAAGCTAGCAAAATGTCGAAACCTCATCTCTGCAAAATATACAAAAAAAAATATTTAGTAGTCCTGTAGTCCTGGCTACTTGGGAGGCTGAAGTGGGAGGTTCTCTTGAACCCAGGACAATGAGACTGCCGTGAGCCGAGATCATGCCACTGCACTCCAGCTGAAGCAATAGAGCAAGACCCTGTCTCAATAAATAAAAATAATAGAAATAAGTTCTAAATAACGATGCATGCCTTAATCCTTTCTTCTTCTACCTCTTAGCTTTTCAGATCACCCTCTTTTCTCATCACTCCTTCAGCCCCTAACCATTCAGGGAGTGCCTACTAGTATGGCCTTGTGCCAAGTCCCTGAGGCACAAAGCCAAGCGGGGCTCAAGCCCCACTTCGGTGCACTCCCAATCAGCCTGTGTCCCATGCCACTCAGACCTCATCCTGAATTGGTTTGTGCGTTAAGTGCAGATACCTTAGGCAACAGACAGCACATGTGCCTCTCCAATGTCTTCTACCTTCAAATGGCTGATAAAGCAGCAAAAGATGCCCATGGACTAAACTGACTTCTCTTTAAACACTGATTGAGTACTGTACTGACCAATTGCCAGGGACTCTGATAAACTGTAAGACACTCAGAGATAAAGAAGATGTCATTCCCAACTGCAGAATGCCGGGGCACATGAATGTAGTAAGAATGAGAAATTCAGGCATGGCCTAACAAATTCACCCAGGTACTGACAGCAGAAGAAACTCAGCAGCCCCACAGTAGGTGCTCAGTGAGATGAGAACAGCCAGGAAGCAGAAGCAATTGTCCATGTGCACGCATGCACACACAAACATGCACACACATGTTCTGCCAACAACTGCAGTGTCACCACAAGCGCAGATCCCTAGGGGACCAAATCAAGGACTCCAGACTCTCACCTGACGTCTCTAATTAGCACATCTGCTTTTGTTAATGTTCCCAGGGATAACTGCTCCCAGATGTAAACTTGTAAGGTGGTTTGGTACACAGTAGGCAAGAAAGGATTCTTGCCATAATCAGGAAATCTAAGGTATCAGTGCTGATGGAGACTTCACAGCAGAAGCCCATTACAGCCAGGCCATGAAGCCAAGTATACATCAGGGTGGGGCACCGAGGGACAACTTGTTGGGCAGGAATCTGGTCCCCAGCAAGGAGCTGGGCAGCCCAGCTGGGAGCCCCACCCCTTAAGCAGAACTAGCCATCTGGAGTTGTGGGGAAGTCTGCTCGTCTGGAGGTACTGGAACTGTAGCAAGACCTGGTCAGTTGCAGTTTTTTTTGGGAAGGACATCCCCTCTTCCCACAGCTCTGTCCATGTTGAAGTAAAGGCAAGGCCATAGGTAGGGACTTCTGGAAAAGCTTTCCCTTCCTGAAGACAGGAAAGCGAACTAGCTCTGCCCCCGGCTTCCTGCCGTGGAGCTGGGAGAAAGTGCCATGCTCAGAGCTGCACTACCTGCTGCCAAGTGTCTCTCTCCCTTAGAATGCCATGCCAGTCAGATAGGGTATTCTGCTACTCATGGCCGAATTCATGCTACCTGATACCAGCAACTAATTCAAGAACTTGTAAAACCTTGAGTCAACTCATCTGGCCCAGAAGTGGCTCCAGATTGCTGGTCTGCAACTCGCTTGGTGGTTTACACCAGGGACCTGCCCTTCTTGCAGGCCACTGCACATAGGAGACAGTCCAGTGCACAGGCTGGGGATGCTGACTGGCTGGCTGCAAGGGTGCAGCGGACAGTACCCTCCTTGACCCCACAAGCTATTCATGCTATGGCCACCAAGGGTGTCAAGATGCTGTTCCTGCCTGCAGTGCCTGTTCTCTGTGGCTCTCCTGGTCAAGAACAGCCATGTCTGCATGCGGAGCCACCAGAAAAGCAAAAGCAAATCTAGAAATGAATGCCGACCGCCTGAGTAAATGAAAAACCACAGAGCACCTCAGAACACACTGCAATGACCACACAGTGACATGAAAGTTAGCAGTGCCCCTCTGAGTGAAGATAGGACTGGGGTCACATTCAGTTCTGTGAAGCTCACCGAGGTCTTGTAAAGACGACAACTGAATCTCTTCACTGAAACTTTGGAGTATGAACCACTTCTTATATCTGGCTTTGACATCTGCACGTCCCCAACCACAGACACAACCTTACATATTGTGGGGCGTGGGGCTGAACCTGGGTTCAAAAGTCAGAATTGCCACATCTCAAAATAAAAGGGGGGAATGTGCTCAGCCTGGTACCATCCAAACCCACCCGCAACCAGGTAGCCGAGTGGACATGTGAAGGAGCTGAGGAGGTCACAGAGGTGATCCCGCTCCGCATCCCCACACCCCATAACTCTTTCTGTCTGTAACAAGAGTAAAGTCCAGGAAATCCTGTAAGACATAGGTCCTATCCACCACCATGTTGAGGGCCTGGGCTGCAGAGCTCTGTGCAGGCACTGTGACAGGGCCATTCGCAGCCCCACCCCAGGAGCCTGAAGGATGACAATGAGGCGGCCGCTCAGAGCTCCACAGCGAAACTTGACTCATGGACAATCTGGCACAAAGCCAAGCCAGAGAGCTATTTCTAGAAATGCCTTTTCCAAGAAAAGCCCAGAGGCAGGCAAGCACACTACTACTCTGGTGCAGGACTGTGTGTAGGGGTGTTATTTCCAGGGAAGCTGATGACAGAAGCCCTAACTCTGGTCATTAAACTCCCTCCTCCACAGTGGGAAATACCCACAGCCCTGGTCCTTCTATTGCTCAACTGTAGTTAGAAGCAGAAGCGCAAGTCTTAGGCACTATCCTACCACAAGCTGTTTCAATGAACACAAGTTCCCTGTTCCTGCTCTCCGTTTCGTTGGCAGTTCACCTTCACATCCACACACAGCCACGTGGAATAGGCTCTGTCCACAGAGAGCCAGCAAACACATGCACAAGGAAGCAGGCACCGGACCACGCTTGCATTAGAAACTTACCAAACACCACCTGGGGCTACACCACCTGGGGCTATCATGCCAGCTCCTGGCCTCAGTCCTTGGAGCACACCTACAGCAGCAGGGGCACGTCCAGGGAGAGGGGACTCACAAACAGCCCAGACACTCCCAGCTGTCCCCCTCTCTCCTCACAGATCATCGCCCTCTGCCTGAGTCCCTTCCTTTCTGCATCAAAGGCCAAGAGCCAGTGCTCAGATGGGTTCTCCTGACCTTCAGAGAGTCTAAGAAAAGATGGTGGGTGAGCCTACAAACTACACTGCATAATGTTCACTTTTGAGGCTGAACAACTACTTTTCACTCCAGGACTGCAATATTTGGAGGCCTTAGTCCCCACTGTAGGATCTAAGATGGTCCTGTCCTGCTCAAAAGGACTTTGCCTGTTGGAGTGGGAGCCCAGGGATCTGGCTGAGTACCTTGAATGGCAGCTGGTCCTACCCCAAAGGCCAAGGTATCAGACCAGGCTATAACAACAGCAAAGGCCACAGGAACACAGGGTACTCCTCCTTCCTTCTGATACAAAAGTGTGTGTGCATAAATGAAAGAAAAGGAGAAACAAACCCCAAAAAGGTTAAGCATCCTTATATGTAAAAAAATATATATATATATTTATAAATTACATATGTAAATACATGTTTTTGCTTAGAAAAAATGTTTTGTTTGTTTTCTAATAGCAAATGGGTAGACTATTCTAACTGCATCCAGGCTCTGGAAGGCAGTTTCGTATCACAGAGCTGCTTCCTCTTGGGGTAGAATCTGCCCAGGGCCCCTCACCCACAGGCCCTGCCCCAGCATACTTTCCAGCTGCAAGGCTGATGGTGAAGCCCCTCAACCTAGAGGTAATGGGAAGAACGCTCCTCACCAGACATGGTGGAGTTGCTCTATCAGTGCACAGCATTATATACAAAACCAGCCCACATTTGTATCAGTGATTCCTCAACTTTGATATTTATGCCCAGTCAACATTAAAAATAGAATTGAGGGATGCTTATATTGTACTTTTCATTTTGCCAGATAAGGTCCTTTTAAAAGAAAACTAAAACAAAGAAAGACCTCTCTACCACTTACTACAACATCATTTCCCAGAAGAATATTTCAACAACAACAAAAAAGAAGGACACAGTCTAAGACTAGAGGATAGTTCTTCAAGTTGAATACACGAAGTCTGATGAAAAACCGAATGCACACTTTCGGCTCTCATTTTCTCCTTGAGCAGGAAATCGTCACTAGGGGCTGGCAGAGCCCTCAGGAACTGTCTAGAAGCAGGGCCACAGTAGTCCAAGGGCCCACCTAGCTCTAATCTTGCAAAAGTGCTCCTTTACAATAAAATAAAGAAAAATGTAAATGAGAGAAAAAGAGAGTTGAAAGTACAGAAAGTGTCAGTTAAAGAAAATATAGACAAAAAGATAGGGAGGTAGAATAAGGCAAGGACGTTTTACCAATGTTTTCAATACAGCCTCTCTGTATTGCTAATGCTTCTTCTCCCCACAAAAACCTCAAGAAATTTACAGACCTGCTAGATTCTAAAACCACTGAATGTCACAAAGGCGCTACTGCAATGATGCAACCCTACCGACTCTATAGCCTGGCAGAGGTCAAATGCCCTTGGACTTCACAGAAAAAGAAAAAAAAATCTGTAATTACTTGCTTCATGATGTCAAACTACAAAATGCCAATGTAATATATATTAAAACAAGATGAGTAAATGTAAGTTAATACACATCTAACCATTCCATTTCAAAATACATTAATAGTCTTTACTTGAATAGACAGAAAATATAATCTTATTTTCAGAAATTCTTAATATTGATTAAAAAAAAAAACCACTTTCACTTGTATCATCTCACGTAATACCATAGAAAACCCTGTGAGATAGGCATTTTACAGATAAGAGAAGAGAGGTTAAAATGACTTGCTGAAGAGATCCCTTAGAGAAAGTATTTCCAAAGCCCTTAATTCACTAACCCATAGTGCTGGCCACTTGGGGACCATGCAGTGCGTGATTTGATACAAACTAGGATGCCTCTAATTATGACAAAATCATGCAAAACATACCACAATAGGTCTATGGGGTTATTACAACTCTGAGAACCTGAACTTTTACATTTCCTGACTTGGCAAGGTTAGCTGGTTGGGGAACTGAGCTGAAATTCTAACATGTTAATGTTATCTCAAACCAGGTTTCTGTAGTTTAAGTTCCTGGAAGATCAGAGAGGGAGATTTGAGAGGATTAAGGCCAAGACAGCAAACTGACCTTTCTGGGCAGTTTGCAGCCACTGATGTCAAATGACAGCCAATAGCTAGTCTCAAAGGTCACAAATCTCTTACTAAACATAACTACCCAGCATTCCTGTTAGTGCAGGGATTTGTGGGGGAAAATTTAAGATATATAAAGTATTAAATTACATCAAAACTGGCATTCATTTTTAAAATGTGTACTTAAGTTTAAAACAATGAGCAACACAGTCTTCCAGAATTTATCATTGAATGAAGAAACTCTTAGGCATCAGGAATTTTTACAGTGGCAAAAGAGCTACTATTTCAAATTATTTAGGTCATGCAGAACACATTTTCCAAGTGACAGATAAGACTTCTTTTGCTTTTGCTAACTAGAGAATTAAGAATATTTGTCTCCTGACCATCCTCATTCATTGGAAAGCAAAAGTTGACTGTCAGCACCTGATATTTGGTGACTAATAAACACCCTAATAAATACCATGAGAGAGGTAGGTGTTCTGCCTGCCAACTTGAGGTGAATCATTTGATTATATTGTAAAAACATGCTCACTACTAAAAGGTACGCTATGCCTTCCAGTGGAACACTTGGAACAGGTAAAAAGAAACTCAAGTTATTTCATGGCCTGCCTCTTAACAAGCCGAGTCACTCAAAGTTCCAAGGTCAACTTCACCATTTCCACGTAACTTCAGTACAGCAAGCAATATTTAGAGTCATGGACATATGTGTGCTGAAGCCTTATTCATAAGCTTTGCTGTTACTAATGGATTAAAAATAAATGTTTCCCCAAAGAATCATACAAGAGCGTGACTCCCAACAGCAGAGTGTCCACCTTTCTCCGCCTTTTCATGAACTACGGTGCTGACTCCAGCTGAAACAGAAGTCTCACTGCTGTGGGGCTTTGCTGGAAACTGCAACAGGGGCACATCCTCCACACACAGGCCCCAGACAGGGCAGTGCCACACCTACCTATGCCCTAAGCCAACCTACATTTATGATTTGCTTTGTAACTCTTTGTTATCCAGATACAAAGAGTGAGTTACAAAGGCAAACCATAAACTTAACAGGACCTCTTTACATACTTGGGACAGGAGAGAACTAATTAAAATTGACAGGTAGGAGGGAGGTGGGGGATGAGAAATTGCTTAAAGAGTACAATGTTCACTCTTCAGGTGATGGACGCACTAAAAGCCCAGATTTCACCATTAAGCAATATAGCCATGGAACAAAATTGCACCTGCACCCCTTAAATCTATGCATATTTAAAAAAGAAAAAGTATGGGCTAGTCCTTCAGCACCAGGGGTGACTGCAATTGGGCTTTTTTTGACAGAAGATCTGAACTGACCCACGAGACCTGCAGCTGGCATATCTCGGTCTCCCTGTCCTTCCACGTCAGCACATCTCTCAAGGAACTGAAGCAGGCTTCCTGGGCACCAAAACTTGTTATTGCAACTACCTTTTCTATAACTCTCAAGATACATTAATATATACTGAATAAAAGTAGACTCATTTTTTAAAGTGCCCAGAGTTCATAGAGAACACCTTCACATACATAACCTTGCCTCCAAAAACCCTTAGGGCAGGCATTTTCAGGTGAGAGAATGGTTAAAATCACCTGCCCAAGGTAGGTGGAACTGGTTTTACAGTTGAGATTTTCTAACATTTTGGTTGACTGCTTACTTGTCTATAGTGCATGCTTAAATAAGGTCACTCTCACGAAGATGGCACTCAGCTCCTAGCAAAGGTGAGAAGCACTGGGGACAGCTCAAGGACAGGTGGCCCCCTGTGCTGACAACCCATGTCCAGAGCCCAGAGTGGGTCACATCTGAGTCTTTCTTCTAAAGAATCAAATTGCCAATCAGGTACTGACAAGTTCAACAGCATGTCAGAATCTCAGTGTGAGATAAGAGCAAAGCAACCACTCTAAAAATAGCCACCAAAACATGGGCAGAAGATTGCTGTGGTCTTCAGAGAAAGGCAGTGGCTCACTTCCTTCCGTGTGCACTATGCCTTCCAACCACTTCTGTTTCTTGACACGACTAGTAACCAGGGAAGTTCTCTAATGCTGCTTCTCCTCCTTCCAGGCCTAGGGTGCTATTCTGTTTTCCTAGGAAATTACTCCTCCACCATCCTCAATCTTAAAGGTTCACCTTTCTGTGAAATAGCAAGAGTGCATGTGGAAACACAGCCACTGGGTAGCACACAGTACCTCCAACTTCCCACCTCCCATCCCCTCCTAGTCTCTATCACCTCACTTTTACATGTCAGCCCATCTGACTGCAGCCCTATTTTCTTTTCCCCAAAAAGACAGATCTCACATAATTATTGAATAACCTGTGATTTCTCTGCTCTGCCCCAGTGAAGACTCAAGGTTGACTGACGGCCAGCGTTTAAAACTCCCAGAGTGGTGGGACACTTGCGATCCTGAACATCGGGGCACATGGTCTCACTCTTGATCTGCAGGGTGTGCCTGCACCAGTGCTTGAGGCATAAAAGCTGAATCCAGACAAGCCTGAGGACTCCCAAATTCACAAGCTCCACCTCAGCGTACAACTTCCCTATGAAATGCAGTAACACGCAGTTCTAGGAGGGTTGCTGTGTCTGACCTGTGGCAAACAGCATGAGGCCAGCCTGAGAATCAGAGGCCGGACTCAGCAGCATGGGCTGCTAAGTACTTTATATCCAGCACCAGCCTTCCTGCCTGCACAAGTCAAATCTCTGCTTCAGGAAAACCGTAATCTACTCCACGTCATGGTATCTCCAGGTCCCTTCTATGCAAGCAAGAGTGACTGCTAACATTGTAGCTGCCATGGGTCTCCAGAGCCCTGCCCTCTATCCTGCCGAAACCTAATCCTGTCTATCTCCACAGGACTGCTTCCATATGGAAAAGGGAGCAATTATGAATCTCTATAGGTGCACATAGAGTTAAAATGACATCAAAGGTTTATTCGGCTGTGAAGAAATAGAGGACGGGACTTTCCTAAGCCAGAATGACCTATTCATTCAACTCGGCCAGGCTTTAGCAGCATGCTGTCCCATACAGCAGCCACCGGCCTCCTGGGGCTCCCAAGCCCTGGAAACGCAGCTGGTCCAAACTGAGATGTGCTGAGTATAAAACAGCACACCAGAGTCCCCAGGCTTTGTATGAAAGAAGGACATAAACTAGCTCATTAATTTTTTTATTGAGTACATATCAAAATATTTTAGATACACTGGATTAAGTAAAATATATTATTAGAATTAATGTTGCCTGTTGCTGTTTGCTTTTTAAAATGTGGCTCCTCAAAAAATTTTTTTGCCCATTTGTGGCTCACTATCTATTTCTACTGGATAGCTCTGCTTTAGACAAAACCCAACAAATCCCCACAGCACGGTTTTATTTCTAGAGAAAAGATGAACATACTAAAGATTTAAGGTATCCTTTTTAAAAATCAGACCCTTCTTGTGGACATCCCGTGAGTCTCTTTGCATAACGGAAGGACCAGTCCACCACAAGGAGCCTCCCACGACAGCTCATCCCAGCCTGGCCAGCATCGACTTTCGGCAGGCTCGCAGTCTCTTCCCTGGGGACCCAGGCATGCAGGGTCATCAAGGGTCCCATGAACTCCGACGACTTCACAGTCTTCTACTTCTTTGACTTAACCAACCTGTATTCATTTTTTAAAAGATATCCAAATAATACAGAAAAAAAGAAACTTACAGGTTTTGAGATGGTGAATCCGCTGCTGGGATGCACAGGTATTTAACTCCCTGCAGAATGATAAAAAGTAAATACATAAAAATAAAAACATGAAACTCAGTGGAGAAAAACATTTAAGGAACTATTTGCTCAGGTCAAAAAATATAAAAAAAAATAAAAAGGAGAAGTTTTTCACTCATCTTTTGTTGCCAAGGAACTGCAGAGAAACTAATTAAAGTTCCTGGTTATTTTCCATGACTATTCATACAAATAATCCTGCTTTGGTTTGCAAACAGCTTGTAGGTTTAGGAAAAATTCAAATGGTACATCAAAAGAGTGAAATAGTACTTTTCAGTAAGTGTCAACTACTTTCAAAACCAGCATCTCAGATGCTAGGTTATATATTCCAATTTTTTAATATATTTCATTTAGGATTCTGAACGTTTGAAAAGGAAGCACTGTTAAGTAAAAACCTTAACATAGTGAGTGAAAACTATAACGTCACATTACAGCTTTCTCCATCAATTTTAGTATCATAACAGCTACAATTTCACCAGTGCCCCAATACGAGCTTTACACCCTAGGGATAATTTGCTTTATTTTGCTTGCTTTTCAGGGCAAGAAAAGTTTGTATATCAAACATATATATTTTTTTCTTTTTTAAAGAATGGCCCAATTTGAAAAAAAATAAACTTCATATACTCCTCTATAAAACTCAGAAAAAGGTTTATATAAATCCATGCTATAACAGGCATACTAAATTTGAGTTTCATTTTTAAAAAACTGGCTGTTTCTCTTTTGGAGGGACTGAAAGAATGTTTCAAAAGGTCTGTCAAGTAAAAAACACAAAACATAAAAATCTGATATTCTCTTTATAAGATATTATAGCTTGATGAAGAATTAGATACATTATTTTTAAATTCTTTCTCTCCTAATTGCCTAATCTCACAGAATCTTGCCACCATGTCATGGACAATATTGGGGGCTGCGGGGAACATATCAGAAATTGGAAAAGTAACTAGCCTTGGAGAATAAAAGGACAGATAGGTAGAAGAGTGATACAGACAACCTCAGGTTCCTCAGAAGATGGAGTTACAAAGCAACATATCTTCAACAATTATTCACAAATAATTTTTACATTTTTAAATTAAACTTTTGTTAACTCCTATTGTTAAGAATTTCTGTGCTGTACTTACTAATAGGAACAACTGAATGTGTAGCTGCCCCTAATCCTCCCACACCTCCTACACATTTTAATAGTTCCTAACACTGTGACTCCCACTTTTCCAGTACAGGCACCAGATACACTTCATGTCCCAACCTCCCTTGTGATCACAGCACAGACTCCCACCTGGCTTCATGGATCCAAGGATACACCCTCAGAAGTCAGATCAGGAGCTCCTGAGTGGGATCTGGGAAGCACATGTGGGCTTCGTGGGTGCAGGGTGGGGCAGAGCGCATGCGCTTTGCTGGTGCAGGTGGGGCAGGGGTGGGCTGGCTCAGGGCAAAGTAAGTGCTGAGCCTGGGGCCAGTTTTTTGGGGATCGTTCCTGAATTTCGGGATAAAACCTGTTCTCCATCTATTCTGAGGGAACCATGAGCTTTGAACTCTCTCTCAGTAAGAGCTCAGTTTCCTGCTGAAACTGACTCAGAGCAGGATCTGTTGACTGCAACTAAGACCTAAGTGATTGAATTCCCTCTTGCCCTCTCCGACAATGAGGGGTCAGATCAACATTTTTTCCCCTGCAGTTTCTGTATATTTTGTTTCCAGCTCTGAATCAATCTTTACATTCTCTAATAAAAGCCCTTTTGGGTCTTGAAGGAGATGAGTTTTACCACTGTTTATCCACATGGGAACATCTCACTTGAGACCAAATGGGCTTTGACCATGCCAAGGGTTAATTTAGGACCTGCTGGTGGAAGAGGAAAGTGAAGCAGCAGCTTCTCCCTCCTTCGTCTTCACTTTGTCATCCCCAGTGGCCTCCCTCCTGTCTCTGTCCTCATTTCTCCTGGGCTCGTGGGCTGTGCTCTGCTGGGAACACTGAGCAGTTGTCTGAAACTCTAAAGTGTCTTCAAACCCAGAGAGGTATGACAGCTGGGACTTAAAGAGAAAGCAAATGGAAAAGGAAATATTATTGTTGAAAGTAATTTCAGTCCTTTCCTCCATGGAGGCCAAACAAGCTTGTTGGTATAGATCCACATACATTGATCACTTCCTGCAGCCACCATTGAAATGACTCATTCACGTCTTTCCTTTTACTCTTAAGTGAGAGTTGGCAGTTGATCAGTCCAGAAGCTTGTGAAATCCTTTCCTCCCACACACTTCCTCCACCCTCCTTGGAGACCAGCACCTCCAGAGGGACCAGAAGGAGTCTCAAGTTCCCACCTTCCCTTCCAGTGCCCTCTTCAGTCTGGCAAGGGAGCTTTAGTGAACCCTTTCTAAGATCAGATGGAAATGCCCACCTGTCGCAGACGTTGACTGACAGCCACTTTATTCTAGCATAATCTAACATCAGCCTGGTCTATACAGCAAGAGGAAAGAATAAAGAAAGAAGGACAGGAAGAGAATGGACAGAGGGTCTGCTGAATAGCGCTGTTGGCTGACAGCAGTCACTGTAAGTACCAGACACGGGACTGGACAGCACTCTGCTTCCTATGGGCAGTCTCCATGTGTGGCTGTGCTCCCTTTTGTGGTGCCTGAGGCACAGAAAAAACCAACTCAGGTTGGTCCCATGAAGCAGGAGCACCTTGTCAGGTGGGCATGAGAATCTACCCATGGGAGGATGGCAAAGGCTCTCTCTCCATCTGGGAACCACCCAAGATGAGAAGCAGCTCTTAGCCACACTGGCTCATGCCCACATTCGCTGGGGTAGGCGTGTGGCAGCTGCAGTTTCCCATCTGTGAGTCTTTTAAAGAGAAACAAAATGGCTCCCAACCACAATCTGGGGACCCCTGCTGTTAAAGCAGGACAGATAAAAATATAAAACCTAAGACAAGATTATATTCTGTGGAAGACAGAATAACAACAGCAATGATAACACGTTTCCCTGCAAGGGTGCCCAGCATACAGCAGGCACTCACTGAAATGTCTGCAGAGTGATGAGAGAGAAGATGAGAACAATGAACACGAAGACACACTGCAAGATGAATGCAAGGAAAGAAACATACTGTAAAGCACCATCCTTTGTCCTGGTGACCACGAAACAAGAGGTGGGCTTCGGCCCACGCCATGCAAAGGGCAAGCCACCCACACATGCTCCAGGGACATCAGTGTGACTCCTGGCCACTGGAACAGGATGCAGCTGAGAGCCAGTCGGTGTAATCCACAATAAGAACATGCAAACTCAGTCAAGGAAGGAGTCAAAACTGTCAAAAAGGTTCAGCTGCTCGCCACCCAAGAACATCTATTTATCTTGCTTAGTCATTAACAAAGGCCACAGACTACAGAATTTGAGTTACCTTAAAACAGCTTCAGATACCTGCACATGTGTACAATTCAAGACAGTTAATTACTAATTCGGAAAGTAAGTATGAGTCCCCCGATGCCACAAGAAAGCTGGGCCCACTTAAAAGAATCCTAGTACAAATGAAGTTAAGTTCTGCAAGTGTTTTAATGTGGTATGGAATAGATGTTTCACCAAATAGGTCTTAAAGACAGGACCACTCTCCAGTGTTGAAGTTTATAGAACTAGAGATAAAGGATACGATGTGTTTAGATAAATTATGGAAAGTAGAACAAACTTGGAGGTTAAAAAAAAGCCATAAAAATTCTAGAACAATCTGAAACATTAAGTAATAAAAATAGCAGTGATGTTTCCATTACTATAGTGTTTGCTGTAAGGTATTCACCCCTTTCTACTACCTCTAATATTTGAAAAAGTAAAGATAAAATGGGTTATCTTCCTGTTGCAATAAAATTCTCACTAAATAAATAAAAATTCAGCACTTTTCATGATGTTTCAAAAAAGTGGACTGGGGAAAGCTAATTAGCATTAAAGTTTTGAGACTATTAAATATCAAGTTATGATGTTTCAGTCAAGAGTGCACTGAAATACAAAAACAAGCTCAGTTAAGAAAAAGGGGCTCTGTGTATGCCTCAAGACCGTCATGATTTCTGTGAGGACAAAAAAAGAGCAGCTGATTTATTTCGACTGCATATAGCATTATAAGTGGTGAAGTGAGCACCAGAGAGAGGAAAAGTGGGAAGAATTAAGATACAGTCTCCACCTGTATTGAGGGGACCACGTGTACACTGAATATTATATTACTAACACCAAGCAGCATGTATGAAACAATTGGTATAAAACAACTGGTATAAAACCATGTGGTATAAAAATTCGGAAGATGCAGGAAAGAGGCAGGAGAGAGAGGGAATCTACGAAGGAAAGCTTTCTGGTGACGCTTTCATGTTTAGGTTTTGAAAGAAACGACAGACATCCCTTGGAGAACAAAGTTCAGAAAGTCCAGCAGCTCTTGTTGAACCAGAGCTTAGAGCTGTCTAAGTCCATCTTCTCAAAAGTTCTAACACTTTTCAGTTTTCTGTTTCAACAAGTATAGTAACCACCAAAAGTGAGGTTTTTACCTTTCTTTGGGCCTGAAACTAAAGATTACACTTAAAATGATACGGAGGCAGGTACCTGAAAAGCAGGGCCAAGGCTCTGATTTCATGACTGGTAAAGAAAGAGATCAAACTCTCGCTTGTTTCAAGTATGATTTCTAACATTCACTGTTCTTTTCTTTCTGAGGCATTGTAAGAAGGAGAGTCTTCTGAAGAGCCCAGCTGACATTCTACTTTCCACAAGGAAGATAAGCCTTCAGAAGTCGTGTCTCTTGCCCCGCACAGCCAACAGAAACCAGTTACAGGACCGAACTGGATCCCTGTAGGAGCCCATTGAAAACACGAGGAGGAGGAGAGCAAGTTCCTGAGGGCCAGGATCAGGAAATTATGCAATGGAAAAGTATTTTGGCTGCTAATAAGCATATGATGACTAGAAGCTCCGGTGTCTCATCTCAGCCCGTGTGGCAGCAGTGACGGCATGGGCCAGCCCAGGAGGAGTCCTCCTCCAGCAATGGTGTCTGTTCTTTGACCATGAGGCCCATGAGGGAGGTGTCTGGTGCCCTGCAGAACCAGCCTGTGTAGCCCTGCACACACATTCTGTATTCACGCTGTCCCACTACCACAGTTAACAACTGAGTGAAACCAGCCAGTGACCTCTCAAGAGCTACTTCCACCTCATTCCCAGAAGCCTGACCCTAAAAAAGAAAAAGAGAATTAAAAGCCAAATTTAAATATGAACCACTCCTCCTCTGATCAGAAGCAAGGTCACAGCTTATAACACTATTATGAGAAATACACAAAGCAGAAGACTCTCCCATTGGAGACAGCCTCTCTCTATACTATTTTGTGGTAAAAATACACATAAGATTTACCATCGTAGGCCAGGTGCAGTGGTTCACATCTGTAATCGCAGCACTCTTGAGAGGCCAAGGCGGGTGGATCACGAGGTCAGGAGTTCAAGACTAGCCTGGCCAACATGGTGAAACCCCATCCCTACTAAAAAATATAAAAATTAGCCAGGTGTGGTGGTGGGCACCTATAATCCCAGCTACTTGAGAGGCTGAGGCAAGAGAATAGCTTGAACCCGAGAGGCGGTGGTTATAGTGTGCTGAGAACGCACTACTGCACTCCAGCCTGGGACACAGTAAGACTCCGTCTCAAAAAAAAAAAGAAAAGAAAAAAGATTTACCATTGTAACCATTTAGGGTGTATGGTTCAGTGACATTAAGTACATTCACACTGTTGTGCAACCATCACTACCACCCACCTCCAGGACTTTTTCATTTTCCTAAAGTAAAACTCTGTACCCATTAAGTAATAACTCTTCATTCCTCCCACCCCCTGACCACCACCTTTCTCCTTTCTACCTCTATGAATCTGACTACTGCACTTTCATATAAACCTGACAGCAAACAAACTCTGAAAACAGTCTGGCCACACCCTCTTGAAGACTGCAGACCCAAAAGATGGCAATCACGAACTTGAAATTGCTCTTTGATGCACACTACATGTTTGACGATCTGTCTCCTCTTTGCAAGCTGTCTTTATTCCACAGAAAGCATATGAAAATGCTCGTTTCCATGTGTGGAAGCCCAACTCAGTGCCTGGCACATGCATTTTGATTGTTTCTCCTCCAGGTATGACTTTTCACATAGCCTGTAACATTTGCAGAAATTATGTAAGGTTAAAGGGGAAAAAGCAGAATTCAAAATCCCATTCCCAGAAAGATTACACCTGGAAAAACTTATGCATGTCTATGTACTAAGTGCTGGAAGGAAGTCAACACCAAAAAATAAAATAGGCAAGGTCAAGCAGATGAGACCTCTCTTCGCTGTTTTGTTTGCATCCCAGCAAAAGTCCCAAATAAATGACTGTAGAAAGCTGCCATGGCAGATACAGATGCTCCTTTCCTTAGGCTGCACTATTCATGTTTGAAGTCCATGAACACAAACTGAAGATGCATTTTCTTAAAGCTCCCATTTGCCACTGATTCTTCTTGCATCAGCTAAATTTAGGAAACAGTACTACAAATAATAACTTCCAAGAACTCTGTGGTACTGGTGGGGCGGGGAAGGAGTGGGAGGTCAGAGTGGAGAGACAAGATTTAGCCTCTGGTTTGATTCTGTGAGACAACATGCAAATGAAAAACCTCCAACACCTGTTGGCTTCTTTCAGGTTAGTCAAAAACAGACATACACTTGACTTGTCAAATCAACAGATGAGGACTCAAAAGCTTATTTTTGTTCAAGATATTTCAGTGCAAAGCTAAAGTGGGCACGGTCAGAATGTCAGATTTCCTCCAGCCATAGGGGCTGGGTTATGGGAAGGCAGCAAGGGAGATTCACTCTAGCTCCATCTCACCACTGAAAGCCCTATCAATGCTTTCGGTTCAGCTGCAGGACTTGTGGATGTACACATTGTGACTCATGAAACCTGGGCCAGTTTCAGCAGTCACTCAAGACCAAGGCATTCCATGGTATTACTTAATGAAGGTGAATCCTGAACAACCCATATTAAAAAACTGCCATAAGTGAAAGCTGCTGCTTAGGAATCAGCAGTAGATATTCTAGGAGCATTCTCTGTCTATGTCATTAGGGAAAAATTTATCTTTTACAAGCATTATGTGATCACACATCTCAGCTGCTGAAAAACATTCAGTTGGCTCCTCTCTGCAAAGTAGAGAAGACCCACTTCCACAGTGCTTCAGCACCTGTCCACAACCCCTTCCTGACCTCATATCCATGATGTCTCCCTCCTACACCCCCAGCTCCCCAAACTCCAGTGACCCTGGGCTGTTGCGAGTCTCCCCACGTTCTGTGCTTTCCTGCCCCTGGCCATCCTGCCAAGTCCCTGTGGTTTCTCTCTCTGGAACAGACTTTCTGTATGGCTCTTCTAGGTAAAATCTTCCTGACACACCCACCAGGCTCTCGTGAAGCCTTCCCTCCCCTCCTTGGCGTCCCCCTCAGCAGACTTCAGCCCCATGCTGGGCACCCACAGCACACGGACACACGGCCCTGGCACCGAGGACTGGTGCTGTGTGAAGGGCCAGTATCTCTCATAGACCCCAGAGTCCTCAAACACCCAGGGTTGTGCTCATCATCTGTCAGTCTCCTGGCACCTCACTCCTGTTAACAGTTCCAAGTGAAGAAAAACTGCATGGGGAGGGACATGCCATTTCAGAATTTTACCCAATGTGCCCCGATAGCGCTGCTCCCAGGCGGGCTACGGCACCTGCAGGTAGCCCTGGTGTCACCGTCCAGCACAGGCTGCCAGTGCCAGGGCCTTATCGGGCCTGTGCCTCCACCTTCATTCTCCTCCATGCTGTAAATGGGGCTCAGCTGGACATGGTGAATGTACTCTCCCACATGGAAAACCATGACAGGCAAAGACAAAGCAAATATGCCAGGCATTTTAGGGGCTCCATTAAACTTGGGGCTACCCAGCCCCAAGCTTCAGACTTGGCCTGGGCTCCTGGAAGCTCTTAGGTTCCTCTCAGTAGTTGCTCCTGTTGCCCAGCAGCGAAGCTGAGGCCCATGTTCATGGGGGCAGAGCTGTGCCCACTGATTTATGTATTGTCTGTGGCTCCTTATCTCATGACGGAGGGTAGAGTAGCTGCAGCAGAAGTCTCCAAAGGCCCAACTACTTACTATCTGGGCCTTGACAGACAAAGCATGCCAAGACCCGGTCTAGACAGTCCCATTTCACAAAGTCATTCTGATGGCTGGCAGCTGTTTTGCATGTCCCATTGGTCTTCTACATTTAAATGACATCTGATATGGCACACTACCTTCTTAGAATTGCAACACTCCTAATCTGCAGTTGTGCTCAGTTCTCTTCTTTACTCTGATGCAGACAGGGACAGAAGGATTTCCCTTGAGCACAGGACTTTAAACAAGGAAAGTCAATGTAACGTGTGAAAAATACTAAGTGCAGTACCAGAACACAGTAGATGATCAATAAATGGGGGTTGACAGGATTGTTGCCAATGGCTCCCCACCAAGGGCAATCCCATGTGTGTAATTACCAGCAGATGCAGCATTGCACACACCAGGCTGCAGAAGCCCAGGCCAGATGACTCTCCAGGCCCCAGCAGGGAGAGGGTCACAATGCTCTTCAAGCTGTGTGCTGCACCTAAGTTCCTGAGCCAGCCTCCCCTTCCCGGCAGGATGTGACGGCCTGCCTCAAACACGGCTCCCTCCTCAGGGAGGCACCTAGCACTGCTGGGAACATAGTGCCTCTTTTGCAGCTGGCTGAGCCAGTGAGCTCTCGGAGCCCCTCGCTGGTGATGGAACGGTCCACCAGCTCCAGGTGGGTTACGGGCTTTGCAGACTGCTGCTTGTCTTCAGGCTTGGACATGATCCGCAGCATCTAGGAAGCCCTTTCTAAACAGCACGGACGATCCCTCCAGCTGAGCACCATATCCTCCCTCTGGGATCACACTCTAGATGCCGTTTTGAGGAAGAGGCAAACACTAACCCAGAGCAGGGTGCTGCCCTCCAGGGCTGGCCAGTTCTGCATGGGCAGGGCTGAGGCTCAGGACGTGCAAGGGCTGGATGTGGTAAGGGCCACAGGAGCTCAGGGTAGAAGGAACGTCCATGGGTTGGGAGGGTGGAAGAAGTGAGAACAGCAGCTCTTCTGTTTCTCCTCAACACCAGGAGGGACACCCCTCTGTAATGGGAGTAAGTGAATATTAGAGATTTGCTGCATTCCTGTGCTCTGAAGCACTCACTGCCTGATGTCCACAGTAGCAGGTGTGGGTGGGAGGGCGTGTTCCTTACTCTGCTTAAGGACCAGCTGCTCTGTCTGCACCTCCCCTGGAAGGGGTGGCACTTCTCCAAGCCCCCCACCCTGTCCCTGCCTGCCATTGCTAGCAGTCTGATGGGCAATTTTTATTTGACAGTCTCACCACGGCACAGAAGAAGGCCCTAGGTCACCTCGGTCAGAGTCCACATGGGGAATCATAGGGGAAAAGACCGCCCCGGTCACCAAGGAGGCCAGAGGACATTCACTGGAGTGAGTGAGGCTGCAAGTGCACTGCTGAAGTAGTGGTAGCCGCCGAGGCTCTCATCAGAAAGGCAGGAAACCTCAGCTTAAAGGAACAGTTTTAAAAACCAGAAAGCCAAAAACCAGAAACACTCGGAAATGTTATCCTCCTTTGCTAGCTATGAGATCTTTTTTTCTTTAGGGCATAGGGTGGAGCCATTCCATAATGCAACTTAATTGCATTCTAGATCTACTCTAATCGACAATCATTTAGAGGAGATTTGGAATTGTTTTTTCCACCTCGTGTAGGAATGATATCCTGGGACAGGGTATGTCATAAAATAGATATATTTGATTTGTAACTATTCTAACCCAGCTGGGCTCTGTCTCCTCCCAGGTGAATATAGCTAAAAATGATCCTTGAACTGCTCTGCTTAAAAATAGTTTCCAAGAGTAGGAGTCTCAAGCCAAGGTTTGAGCTCTGCTCTGTCTGCCCTAGAGTTACAAATTGACAGGGAAGTCTGTGGCTTTGCAGCCATTCTAAGATGGCAAAGGGATGCCCTACAGGCCACTTCCCCCACGTCCTCTCCTTGCACCGGTAGTGGCTGCACCCCTCATGGAAGGAGCCAAGGGCCTTGCGGATTAACCTCCATTAGCCGGGAAAAAATCTAAGAAGGGAAAGTTGGACTTCAAGAGAAAGCGACTCTAACTCAGATTTCAGATGCACCTACTTCCTTCCCATGCCTAGAACTTCCACCATGCATTTCATTTGTTTTCCCACGGAAAAAGAGGGCCAGAGCTAGCTGGCGATGCTCCTGCTCAGTGATGAATGCTGAAACCTGACGCTTGCACTAGTTGTGGTGATAACTGAAAGGAAAGAAATAATTTCTCAATTAAAACCTAGGGTTTGACACTGCCCACCCCAACACACACACACACACACACACACACACACACACACACACACACACACACACACACGAGAGAGAGAGAGAGAGAGAGAGAGAGAGACATACACACACACACACATCTTTAAAACATCCCAGGGAGTCTGGCCACACGGAAGGGAATACATTTTTAAAAGCATGGACAGAGTTTGTTCACAGCCTGTACTAAGGTGATGAAACTAGCTAGGTGCTATTGCTTCACTCTCAGAGTTTTAAAATAAGGTCTGATCACTTCCCTTGCAGGTGTGGGCAGATGCAAGGTCCACCTGCATTGCTTAGCAGACAATGATTATTCAGAGCACCTGAAAACAGCAGAATTTGCTTAAACCAGTCTTTGGTAAACCAGGGCATATTTAAATCATTATTTTTCTTACGGCTAAAAACAACAATGGTGCCCAGAGAGCCTTTTAACCTGGCTTTGAGTCTAACCAACCTACCCACTTTAACTTCCCATTCAAACTTCTGATTGCAAACTCGAAGGCCCTCCCCATCAAGTAGGCATAACCCACAGGATCTCCCTGGAGTAGATGTCCTCTCACATTGTCACCACCACCACCACCAGGATGCTTGGGCTTTCTGCTAGTCAGCCAGCCACACATGGTGCCTTCCTGACCCAGAACCAGAAACACCCTTTCCCTCCAGAGATGCTCTCCATGGATAGTCTTCTTGGTTGTTTCCATCAATCTAAGCCTCTCTTGTCTTTCAAACTCCTTACAGAATTGCATCTCCTCTGAAAGCACTCCAGACTTGCTATTCATGTCACCTAGTCTCCCCTTTCCAGTAGCCACAGCACCTAAAACAGCCACACACGAGGGTCTTCTCGGGTTGGGGTCTGTGACTGAGAAGCTGCAGAATCTCAGCTTGGGGAAAGCAAAACTCAAACCCCACACTGGAGTCAGAGTGCCCTGAGGCACCCCTGCAGGAAACCCCAAGGACTGTACTCAGAAGAGCTGAGACTAACTAGAACTCACACAAAGGGTGACAGGAGTAACAAAGATGTATCTGTTTCACAAGATACATGTGGCAGCTGACGAGACCATGTGTTCACAGGCGGTGAATGCTGTCATGTAATACCATATAAAAGCAAGACGCGGGAGGATGGCCCCACCATCTTCCCCTGGTCATGCTTCCTAGCATTTTCTTGCATGGTTTTATTCAACAGCACGGGCTTAGCTTCCTATATACACTGTGATACTGTGATGCTCAAATCTTCATGTCCAGCCTAGACCTCTCTTCTGAGCCCTGGGCCTGTATTTCTATCCACTAATGGGTACCACATGAACATTCCACCCATGACTGAGCTTGGTCCCTTCCTTCTATCCGGCTCTGCTTCCTGGAGTACTCACATCCATGGCACAGTCATGGGTACTGACAGCCTAATTAGCTGTACCCTCAAGCGTCCCTGACTCCCCTGCCTGAGAAATGACTTTCTGTCTGTATTTTGAAGCTGTCAGATGAGGTGCCTGAGTTTATGGCTGTTATAACTTCTTGATGAATTGTTCCTTTTTTTATTTATGTAGTTTCCCTCTTTACCCTAATTATTTTTTCTTTTGCTTTCAATTCCATTTTATTACATAAAAAATATTGCTATGCCATCTTCCTTTTGCTTGATTCTTGCTAGAGAATCTTTCCCCCTTCTTTGATTTTCAACCTTGTTATGTCACTTTATGGAAGATTTTCAGATCAAATCTGACTCTTTTACTCCTAAAAAATATCCAGTCCCCAGCATCCCAGTTCAGACTCTCATCACTTCTAACCAGGACTACTTCAAGAGCTTCTGAGGGTCTCTGGGGTACCCACCTCCCTCACTCCATTCCATCCTTGAGGCAACATCCTCTGAAAGAAATCTGAAGGTGTCATCTGGCTTTGTTCATGTATCTTTGCTGGATCTCTGCTTACTGCAGGATGAAGCTCAGACTCCTCAGCTTAACAATGTCTTTGCTAATCTGCTCGGAGCCTGCTTTTCCAGTCTGGCCACCCTGGTGAGCTCTCCAGAGTGCCAGGACACACCTTCCCCTTGCATGCCCATGCCTCAGTGCACCCTGTGCCTCTGCACGTACTGCTTTCTCTACCTACAATCCCACCTCCAATTCAACTATCTGTCATCTCCGTCACTGCCTAGCAAACCTCTATTATCACAGGACCACACCAAACTTTCAAGTTGGTTAAGCCTTACTGTCTGCCCTGCCAGTGTTAGCCGCTTCCCTTGGGTGCCCAGGGCCCTTGCCTCTGCTATGCATTTTTAAGGATTTACACACTGTCTCTCCTTAATGCTGGAGCACATTTCACTTCTCTTCGTACTTTATCCCCAGTTCCTGTTACAAGGAGGTGCTCAATAAGTGTTTGCTGAGTCTGGCGGGATAATAACTTCCAACATAGCCAAAAGGAGAATTGAAGACAGCACCACCCTCACCCTGCCGTACTGACCATCCTCTCTACTCTACCATCAAGTGGGGCTCACCTTCCCCTCCCTGACCTGCCCTGAAGCACTACTGCAATGGAAGACATATCCCTTATCCTCCCTCCCCACTGAGTCAAACCGCACTAGTCCTACGAGGCTGCCTCAACACCCCCTCTTTACAAAGTCTTCCCCAAATCTCCCAGCCCATGGCCATGCAGCCCCTGCACGGACTGACGGAGCCCGTGCCATGTAGGACAGGCGCTTTGGGACCCACAGGCAACCTGGCTGCAGTGGCATCTGTGCACACTACACTCTGTCGGAATACAGAGGAGCCCACATGCTACATGTTTCTCCTAAGACCTTGGTTTGGAGATTGTGGCAGATCTTGCCCCTCACACATTCCCCACAGAGGACAGGGTGAAATGCAAACCAGGAAACCTACTCCAAGAATGCAGTACTCCATACACCTGTGCCAGGTACTTGTTCAAAAAGAGCAGTCAGGAGGAAACGTTCAGCCACCAGGACTTCACACGAAGGCAAAATCTAGGAAGAGTGTTCTGCAAAAAACATTTCAGTTGTAAGGAGAGGCTGGTCAGTGAGTGTAAGCCCTACAGAGAAGGTCCCCAACTGAAGGACAAGGTACCTCTAGGAAGCCAGGCCAAAAGAGCTCTTCCATTTAGAAATTTTAAAAACTGTTTCTGCCCTAGACTCGTTAAGTACTGGAGGATCTCAAGCCCTCTTGAGTCTGGCCATGCAGGAGTTCTCACTCTAGGCCTCCATTTGCAAGTGAGTCTGTAGCAGCAGGACCAGTAGGCAGAGGGGCCGCCTTCACACACCTGACCGCCACACAAGGAACTTAGATACAGCCTGCTTCGAGAAAGAGTGATTACTAGACAGTTTTCGATCCCTGTGATAATCATTTCTATTTGAGTCATACCTATTTAAATCTGGGGTTGGCTTCAAACAAATTTGTCTCAACACATGAAAGCTGCTGCAAGCTTTTGGTACAGCAAGTACCACTGATTCTGGGCGGCTTTAAAGACGTTTTCCTAGAGAGGTGAAAACAACTGAGGTGTGCTGGAAATAACTGTCAATCTGAAAACCATTCCGGGTCAAACAGCAACTGGTTTTCAAAAGACCTGGACCTTTCTAGCAACTTCACAGCCACAGTGTTTTTTGGTAAGATAACTGAATTCACCCGCGCTGGAAACAATGGCCAATGCAAATAGGAAATCTTGCCCAGTTCTTCAAGCTCCATCCCCAGGGGATCTGCGAGTCCTAAAAAGGGCAGATTCATTTCACGTCCAATCAATCAGGTAGAAGTAGAGCACATAGGAAATAAAGTCTAGACCATTAAAGATGTTTCTGGGGCCATCTTCTCCCTCTGAAGATTAAGATGACTGAAATAAAGTGGATGATATACTTGCTTTGTACCCATTGGCCGTGGATGACAGGATGTAGCATGCCTGACATCACACAGCACACGTGAATCTATGAACACAGCACAGCCAAACACAGATCGCCTTCCAGCCAGGCCTGAATATTCAAATGAAATCTACCTGTCATTACCAGACACCCAGAGCATGGCCCAAAGACCCCCTTCCCTTCTTTCTCTTCCTCTCTTCACTCGAATAGATACTTAGACATGATATCATTGTGACAAATAAATTCAAGAAACTTTTTTTAATAGAGGAAAACGTGGAAATCACCCTTCTTCCCTCCCCTCCCACTCTATTTCTCTAGGAAATAATTATTTTGAGGAGACTGGCATGATCCTTTCAAACCCTTATCTGTGCATTATCATGCATATAAATGTAATACAGAAATACACCACTGACTTTAAATTTTACATAAATGTGATTATATTTTGGGTATCATCCTATAACTTGTTTCTTTTTCTTAACAATGGACTTAACCCTGTGAACACACAGACATCTTCTTCTCCTTGTTCAATTGCTGCTGAGTATTCCTATTTATTTATTTATTTATGAGACGGAGTTTCGCTCTTGTTGCCCAGGCTAGAGAGCAATAGCGCAATCTCAGCTCACCACAACCTCCACCTCCTGGGTTCAAGCGATTCTCCTGCCTCAGGCTCCCAAGCAGCTGGGATTACAAGCATGGACCACCATGCCTGGCTAATTTTGTATTTTTAGTAGAGACAGGGTTTCTCCATATTGGTCAGGCTGGTCTTAAACTCCTGAACTCAGGTGATCCACCCGCATCAGCCTTCCAAAGTGCTGGGATTACAGATGTGAGCCACCAAGCCCGGCTCCAAATATTCCTTAATATGGATGAACCATCACTGACCACTACCCTTCTGATGAGTATGTGGGTTGGCTCTAATTTTTTGTCATTACAAACAGGGCTGCCATGAATGGCTGCACACTTGAACATCTGTACACATCTGTGTGTATGGGCTGTGTGGCTTTGGGGCTTTGTCCTCCTTGTGGCCTGGAGAAGTGCAACCTATAGCTTCTGAGACTTGCAGGTTCTGAACAGGAGAGGCCCTGGGGTACTGAGAGCTGAGGCCTGCTGTGGTCACCTGGTGAAAACGTAGAGCTGGAGGTGATGGCCCACATGTCAGCCTCAGTGGCTGCTGGAGGAGGACCTCCCTTTACAACCAGAACACAAATCCCTGTGCCCTGAATACCTCGCAGCTCTTCCTAATGATAATAAACTCCATGAAGGCTGTGACAGCATTTCCACTCGCCCTGTCCCCACCCTGGCATGGGGCTTGGCCATGGCAAATCCTCCTTTAATTGACTGTCACTGTCTGTGTCTTGGATGCATGGTCCTCCTGTAGGGCCAAGCTTTTAATGCCAACCAAAGGTAGCTCTCTAGAGATCAATCAGAAAGCCGCAGGAGCTGCATAGGGGATTACTGGTTGTAATAACTTAGGAAAGGATCACTCTGCATCAGAGGCCACAGCAGCTCTGTAGAACAGGACACTCACAGGTGCCCCTGCTTACTAAACAAGTGAGGAACTATACAGACAGCCAACATAAGTGAGGCTGCACTGCAGTAAACAGATTCTCTGGCTTCACAAATTGTTCATGATAAATCATTCTTGACCTGACTCTACTTTCACACCCCTAATGAGCCGCAAGTGACCAAAGACATGATTTCTCACTTAGGATTGGGGCCAAAGAGGTCCATATCTCACCTTTTCATCAGCAGACATCTGCAAGGGGCCCTATAAGCTGAATCCAAGCTGAGTGCTGTGAGGACCAGAGAAATCCCAGCATGGTGGCTGCCTGTGTGGGCCTGCAGGCCAGCTGGAAAGCCCAATGTGGGCCATGAATACTTCACGTCATCAAGCACAGGTTAAATGGACACTTATTATCCTATAGAGACAGTGACAGCGCACACATAACTCATGGCCCAACCGAGAGTATGAACTGAAGATATTACAGAAAAGGGGCAGAAGTCTTGAGCTTGGAGGGCCCTGACAGTGTCCCTCTGAGAGTTAGGAGAGCTGGGGCTGAGTTCAGAGGAAGGGGAGAATTTGTGTGGGCAACAGAGGGTGGGAAGAGAGGACAGAGGATAAGATACATACATGCCTTCTTCAATATTAAACACGCTTTATCCTCTTGCGTCTGGCTTGCTTTACATTTGGGAAGCCAACAAAACTTTTGTTCAAGAGAAATGGGGTGGATCAGCAGAGGAGCATGTGGCAGGAAACCAGGATCCCTCCAGGAGCCCTCAGCCTCAGGGTCATGTGGCCTCTGGGCACAGACCCAGGGAAAAAGGATGGGGACACCCAAGCAGACTGGGTGTCTCACCTTGCTGAGTTTCCATATCAATAAGCAGGTAAATAAAGACAGTAGTACAGCCATACATATAACAACCAGAGGAAGAGGCCAACTACAAACAGAACTAACACAATTAAAGTCTTGGCACCAACACTTCAAAAAAATGTCTTTAGTGTTAAAAGAAATATAATGACCAAGAATAAATGTCTACATATGAAAACATCCCATTCTTTTAAAAATACCATAAATGGTTCACAATGAAAACAGAAAATACCCAAGCTGAACTCTAGCTCATAAAATCAAGTATAAATCATTTTTTCTCTACTTGATCCTATAATATAATCTTACAATATGTGTTATTCTTAAAAGGGTAAGATTCTTCATGTTATAACTTAGTGAAGGCATGAGAATACTTCTTAAAACATTTTTTGGGGTTAATAGTGAGAAATAGTTTTGTTTCCTGCAGGTGCTCTGGTTAAATACACAGAATGAAAAATGAAACACTGAAATTTTTACATTAGAAAGAGTTCTGTTTCTTTTTTCAGGGGAAGGGAGAAACCTTTCATTGCTCAATATTATTTTCTCAGCAACTACAAACAATACCGGGTTTCTGATTTGAAAAATCACTGTCTTTGCAATAGGAGTTTTCACCAGCTCTCAAACCTGGAGCCATCAGTAGACGCTGAAGACACTGCTCCAACCCATCCCCACAAATAAGGAAACACTTTTGAGCAAACGCAAGCAACTCCCTGACAAAGTCCTATGCATGGCAACAGGTGAAGGAGGGTTTTGTTTTTTCTTCTAAAACAGGTCTGGGCATACTTTCTACTGAAACTAATATATGTGGCAATGATTTTCCACCATTGTACTAGTATCATGTGCTCCAAAGTTTTGACACCAAAAGTGTAGTCTCAAAGGGCTATGGCTGGCAGGCAGACCCTTGCCTCTGTAGTGAGAAGGCCTCGGTTGCAGCCCTGGCCCTACCACTTGCTGACAGGTGATGTGAGAAGTCACGCAGCCTGGTTATGCCATAGAGGTCCCAAAATAACACCATCCACCTTGCTGGACTCACAGTTTTCAGAGGAAGTCATGTTCTGGCATTCTCTACCAGCAGGAATGGCATGAACCACATTTTCTGAATTGCTAGGCATCGTCAAAGGCTCAAATGCCTCCAGATTCAATGGCAGAAAAGGGATCTCATTCTCTGGGCTTCCACAGGCTCTGTTCCTATGAGACCTGTCACCTGCTCTGAGCCACAGCTCTTCTCTCACTGCCATTAATATTTATAGAGCAGCTACAATGCATATCTTGTTCATACACTAAAGGCTCTGCCAAGGAAGACCTTGGAACGAACTCATTTCTGTTACCTGCATTAGCTGTCCCAAGGACTGGAACATAGTAGGAGTTCAAAAAATGAATAAATCAGTAACCCTTTGTCTTCAACAGGAAGAACTATCTGGAAAGGGACGGGATGTGTGAAGAGGGTATTTGCAGCAAATAACAGCAAAAATCTTGCTTATTAAAAGTAAAGAAGAGCAACGCTCTGTGCTGGTGATGGCATAGGGGGAAAGGCACTTTCATACATTGCTAGTACAAGCACAAATAGCACAAGCTTTTCCAAAGGTGATCTGGTAAGCTCTACCAATACCACTAAGGCTATCAGGAACATTAGCTGTGCTAGGAGAGGACTGAGGCAGTGAGGCCTGCTGGGAAAATCCCCCATCTGGGAGAGGAGTCTCAGCTTCCCATCAAGCTACTCAGACAGCCGTGGGATCCCAGGCAAGTCCTTTCGTGCCTCCCCAACGTCCAGGTTTCTGTCCACCCAATGATGGAGTCAGGCTTGCTGATCTCTAGACCCTGTTTAGCTGGGATTTCTCTCAGAGAACGGGTAGTGGGGTAGAGAAATGGGTCAGAGCTCTTCAGAATCTCAGATGTGAATTTAGGGCTGACTAGAGAGCTTGAAGGTCCCCAGGTTTCTATCATGTTTCTAAGGTCTTCATTCTGGAAGGTCTACTCCTAAGCTAATCTTCTGAAGAGGCATAATTGGAGACACCGGCCTCTTTCCCTTGACTGACCACTTCATCCCCCTATGGTCCAGTGGGTAAACACATCTTGTCTCATCTACCCAAGACTCATCAGAGACCACCCAGCCACTTCCTGGCCAGAGACAAGGCACAGCCTCTGAAGGCTGAGAACAGTACCTTCTATATTCTTCTTCCAGCCAGGCTGCTAGGAAGAGTACAAGATGCTGTGAACACTATTTTGGGAAACCCCAACCCCTAACAAATTACCCAAATAATAGAGTCAGATCTAATCCAACCCAAAGCAACTAAGTCGCAAGTTCCTTAGCTCCTTCCTAAGTAAAATCAGTAAGTACATAAGGACTAAAGTTGTCTTCGTCAGATCTTTCATAGTGGGTGCACTTCATAGCACAGTCATTGCTGAGGAGTTGTGACAGGTTACAGATCATTACCCTCAGAGAGGATGAACTGGCTCAAAAACTGTACAACCTTTCATTCTGCCAATGGCAGGTTCTCACAACAAAACAAGTAAAACAAGATTGAAAGGCGGCAGTCTGTATGAAGGCAGCCTCAGCCAGCAACAAGCCCAGGGTGGTACTGTCCCCTCCCTCCCAGGTGTTATGGCCCAGCTGCTGTGCTAGCAACCCTCTGGACCAGTGCTCACCCAGGAGGCTCCCATGGGGGCCTCCTTTTCTGGATCCCATCTGGATCCCCTGAATTTCACAGGACATGTTCCAGGAGGGTCTCAGTAGGAGGCACATCACATAAGCAAGCACATAAAATGGTTCCCGGCTCACAAAGGCTGATACATATTGCACAACAGGGCTTTCAAGACTTTATTCCAACAACACAACCATGAACGTTCCAGAGGGGAATAAAGTGCACTACATTTTCTAACTTGCATGACCACATCCAACAATATGAATACCTTCTCTCACTTAGTCTCCATTACAATAAAGGCAGACCTAGAGTTTCTAAAAGTCCTTTGTAATTGATACTAAGTATGCCAGAGCTTTAAACTCATTGAGAGGTTTGTTGGAAATGACCCAAAGAAGTATCCACAGTGTAGCGCCCAATGCATAGCTTCACAGCAGTAGGGCTCACAGAACAACTGCACAGATGTCGTAGGACTAAAACCCTTCCATTTTAGATAGCAGTTACCTTCCCACTTCCTACCAAGCCCCAGACTGGGGCTGCCCAGTGAAGCTAGTGGCCATTCAATAAATACGTATGGTTTTGATGGTCTCAGAAAATAAAGGAGGCCCAGCTCTCTCCTCTCCCACTATTTATGCCTTCACCCTCACCTTAGGAGCTCTCACCAGCCGGGGGATCAGCTCACTGCATTTGGTTGACCCTGCACAGTCTCCCCACTCACCTTCATCCCTGCCCCATTTCTCTCCAAGTCAAAGCTGTCCCTGTGAAGAAAAAGGGCAACACTTCTCTCTCTCTCTGTCTCTCTCTCTCCCCCTCACCTTTTTAATGGTAGAATTTGTCCTTACAGACTGAGATAAACATGGAATAAAAAAGCACGTGTAGAGTGTTCTGTTGGGAACACAGTTTGCCCACAGCTCCGAGGTTTTATACAATCAGTGGGCTCTTTATACCTGGGTTACAACCCCACCTGCTTTACTCGCCAGCCTGTGGTTTCCTGAGTGATAAGGGCTGCAGCTCTTTGATTTCTAACACTAGCAGATCTCCTAGCTACACAGAGGGTTACAACGTGAGCAGATTTAAGGGTCATGTGCACATACAATAATGTGTTCCACTAAATGGAATATAAAGCCGGGAGGCAGGCCTGGGGGCTGAGGGTGGAGAGGGCATCTATGCAATGTATTAAAATAAAGGAAACCTCAAGCCTCATCTTGTGATTTAAGAGGAAGTCAATCATGACCAGTTTGCAGTTTAACTTACCACTTGGCCATAGCTTGGCTGTATTTTAAATGCAAACTATTGTTGATAGATTAAAAAATGGAGTGGCTATTTTCAAAGGAACTGTTAGGCTCCAAAAAATGTTTTCTTGTTGTTATTTCCAACAAAATCATGCTGGAACACAAATTACAGCACCTTAGCAAAAATATTACGAACTAAACAATACAAGGAAGTAAGAGCTCGGAGATCTGGAGAAATTAACTGAGGTTTGTTCACCACCTATGATTTTCCGGCACTACCACGTTTAGTAGAATCATTTATTACTCTACATTCTCATCAGTTTTAGCTTGTTTTATATTAACTAAAATCTGGCAGCCCTAATGGCTAAAGAAAACAGATATATTTAAAATAAAAACATTACCTACTCTTGCCTAATATAAATCTAAATGAAAACAGCCTGAACCAGGATTATTTCTTTCAGAACAAGCCACCCCTCCCTTTCCAACACCCCACCCTAAAATAGAAAAACACATACACATCACAACCACACAGCATTATTTTCTAAAGGGAGGTAACTTGGGCTCTGTCAAGGCCAATAAACAGAAATAGACTTTACCTCTAGCTAACAGCTCAAACCGTCCATTAGAGTAAATTCAAAGATGTTTTTGGAGTTAGTGCACAAGCAGACACACCCTGTTTACCCTGAAAAGCTAAAACACAACAGCTTCTACACTGAACGTCTCCTACTACAGCGGCCCTGGGAAACCTCCAGGGATGATTTACCTTCCGTTTTTCTCTTACTCTTGAATGCCAGTGGTGGCTATTGGAGCTTAAGTGGGGAAAAGTCAGGAAATGAGCAGGCTGAATTTTTTTGGATTCTAAAACCAGAGATAATTCTGAAAGAAATGAAAATGGGTTTTAAACGTCCTTAAGATTCACAGGGAATTGCAGCGTCAGCTTATTCTTAGGCATTTAGCCAAGAAAGCCAAAGTGGCAAGCCAGCAGAAGGGTGATCAGAACAAGCACACACCCTTGTGCCATGCTATGGACAGCGCGTTAACATGAATATGGCCTGAGCACAATGGGAATACCGCCAGAAATCATGGGAGTACGCTGGCACTGGAGAGAACGTGGCTGCCTTCATTAACGTCATATGCACTCCCACAGAATACAAATGAAGACACCCACACATGCCCCATGGTGCTCTCTTACCTCCAACATGGGCCTGGCACTATCGTGGACAGACAGAATATGTGTCACCTTGTTCTTGCTCAATTGCTCCGCGTCTCTGGCATCTGTCATAGAAGAAAGGGATGGACATTTTGGTATCTTTGCAAGTTAATTACTACTAAAGTCTAGCCAGAAAAAAATCCCACAAAATGACTTGCATATTTCTTTCCTGAAACTTCATAACTGGCCATACATGTAGGGAATTTAAGGCTACTGTTTTCATATATTTTGCCTAATTTTATTTCTGATTGTCTCACCTTTTGACCCAGAGTAAGACAGAAAAACACCTTATATGACAAAGAAGAGCCCCTTTAAATTATCAGGCCCAGAAAGGCCTCTATAATGTAACAGCAGTCTCCTCTCACTCCCCTTTAAGCTAAATGGTTACCTCGAAGCCACCTGCTATGTGGTCCCTAGACTGATGCCAAGTAGCCATAAAATGCCATACATCATAGTTCAATAACATATAGCCAGTCACTAACCAATATTATTTCTATAAACCAATGAGAATTCCTGCTGAACAATTTTTTGTAATCACCACTCTCCTGATTTGTCTTTTTTTTAAAAAAAACTTGAGCGTCTATTTTAGTCTCCAGAGCACTCCCCAAGGCAACTCGAAAGTGTGTTTCAGGCTACAGTCCTTAAGCTTGGCCCAAATAAACTCTAATTTTGCCTCAGCTTAGGCAAAATTTTACTTCTTAGGCAACAAAAGTGTTAATCTCAAACTTGAACTGCACTTAGATTAACAAATGTAATCCTGATGGATTCCATGGATTACATTATCAAGGAGGTAAATTTAGGAGACCATTTTGTAGTCAGCACTTGTAAGAAATGACGTTAGGCCAGTTTTTTTGCATGAGACACATAACATTAGGGATATTTAAGATATTTTTAAAATTAAATGACCTCTTCATGATTAGAATTCTTAAAAAGCTAAATACAAAAGACCCACTAACTCTAAAAGACAAAGGAACCTGGCCATTACTTCCTTCCCCAGATTTCAAAAGCAGGGACAGTTATGGATTCAGAAAGGACTGTGGTTTACATCATCTATATTCACTTTAAAGCACAAGTGAAAAATGAAACTTTCTGGAAATTCCAAACAGAATTGTCTATCAGCTATCAATTGGCTATTAAATTATCTCCATATGAAACTAAGCAGATAACAAAGTTATATTCCCTTCCAATGTTCCTACCTGCAAAAAGAAGACCGAATGGTGTAATCCCCTAAATTGGAACCCTTCTACTAATGTACAAAATGAGGCCAGCAGGAAATGAGGAGGTCTGCTCCCCCACAGCTCCATCCCATCCTGGCCAAGCTTTTCAAAATGATACAAGATAAACAGATTGGAAGGCAAATGATTAGGCCGGGTGCAGTGGCTCATGCCTATAATCCCAGTACTTGGGGAGGCCAAGATGGGAGGATCACCTGAGGTTAGGAGTTTGAGACCAGCCTGGCCAACATGGCAAAACCTCGTCTCTACTAAAATTACAAAAATTAGCTGGGCATGGTGGCATGCACCTGTAATCCCAACTACTTGAAAGGCTGAGGCAGGAGAATCACTTGAACCCAGAAGCCGGAGGTTACAGTGAGCCAAGATCACCCCACTGCACTGCAGCCTGGGCAACAGAGTGAGATTCTGTCTCAAACAAAACAAAACAAAAAAGAAAGTCGAACGTTTAATTATCATGGTTCTGGAGAATATTTCATGACATCGGAAAATGCTCAGGATATAATGTAAAGCAAGTACCAAACCTTAAATACAACACAAATTCAACATATAAAAATGCAGAGACACCATGTTGGTCAGGAGGTTGCAGTGACCCGAGACTGTGCCACTGCACTCCAGCCCGGGTGACAGAATGAGACTCCATCTCAAAAAACAAAAAAACAAAAACGCAGAGACAAACACACAGCAGGGAGCACGGTGGGATGGGTATAAAGAGCCCCAGTTAAGAGATGGAATTACAAGTGGTTTTTTCCCCTTTATAGTTTCTCTGTGTGTGTGTGTGTTTGTGTATTCTACATGAGTGGCTCTAAAGTTTAACACCCTGTAAACTACCAAGAGGCTAGTTAGAAAGGCAGATTTCAGAGCTCTAGCTTAGTTCCTGATCTACCCTGGGGCTGGGGAATCTACATTTCTAACAAGTCTTGATGATGAAGCAGAAATCAAGAAATGTTTTTCTAAATATTCAGCAATGTCCCGAAAAAAAATTTTTTTAAGTAATATTAAAATACCAGTTTTATTTTAAGACTCTCTTCATTGCTCCAACCTCACAGGCTTCAAATTCCAGGCAATTGCTTTCCCAGATTCAAATTCTTGAGCTTCAAATTTAAGGCTACTGCTTTCACATATTTTGCCTAATTTTATTTCTGATTGGCTCATGTTTTGACCCAAAGTGAGAAAGAAAAAACCTTTTTATACGAGGAACACAAGCCCTTTAAGTTATCAGGCTCAGAAAGGCATCTACAACGTAAGCAGTCTTCTCTCACTCCCCTTTGAGCTAGTTACCTTGAAGCCACCTGCTATGGATGGGAGCCATCTACAAAGCACATGAGGACTCACTTTGAATCCCCCACCTCTCACAAGTTGGGGTACCCGCAAGGCTAGCTTAGAATTAATTAGGCAGAAGCTAGAATCATTTTGGAAGCCACAAGCAACCAGTCCCCACATTCACACCAAAATGGGATTTACCAATCACCACCACTATAGACATTTTAGACAAGGAGTAAGAGACAAAGCCAGAGCTTCAGCGTTCACAGAACCTGGAGGAGGTGGGGCAGCGACCTGGTAGTGGTGGGGCAGCCTGATGGGGCCAGCTCATCTCACCCTCCCACCTGGCTCCTCCAGACACCCACTCTACCTAGCATTTGAATTTTAACCATCAGTATTTGTTTCAATCTACTTTTCTCCTTTTACAACAGCTTTATTGAGATATAATTCACATACCATAATATGGACCTTGATCAAGTATATAATTCAATGGTTTCATACGTTCACAGGACTGCACAACCATCAGAATATATAACTTTAGAACATTTTCTTCACCCAGTAAATACACTTTTATAATACAAAGTGAATCTTTTTAAAGTGGCCTGGGGAAAAAAAGTATGTATTTCTGAATACAGAAGACCACTCGATGTCACCCACCAGCCAACAGACTGCTGGACTCCAAAGCAAACGGAAGCACCCATGGGCCAGCGCTTCTCCTCTTCCTCACTGCATACTAGCACCACGTTCGCTGATGCATTCTTTTCCATAAGGCATAGGCTCTGCCCACTTACTTGAGAGTGCCTAAAATGCTTAATCAAACCTATTGGGTGATGACACTGGAACTTCCATTCTTACAGATTTCATATTATTGATTTTCCTGGAAGGTGAACTAAACCATGAGCAGTGAGGTAATGAGCTGGCAATCTAGCTGTAAGGCTCAGGGTGGAGTTTCCCTATGTGCACAGACACAAGCTTGTACATTTCAAACGAGCTCCTCCTGAGCACAGACCCACAGGGGCAGAACTTAGCCCTTCCATGCTTAATGTAGGATCCTCCCACCAACAGCATAGCCTCACCTGGAGCTGACTCCACCCCAGGTCTACTTGATCAGAACCTGCACTTTAATAAGAACCCCAGATGGTCATGTGCACCCCAACATCGAGGCCCAGAGGGAATAACCTTTGGTGTGGTGCCAGTGGGCCCCTCCCCAACTGGTAATCACAAATGCAACAGGTTAGTAATTCATAAAACCAACAGGAAGGTTACCAGTTAGAATTCATGTGGAAGAAAAAAATCTGGTGGACACATGCTGACCTATTAAGCATGGTTATCTTGTCCCAGTAAGGGGACAACAGACCACCTCTGACCAGCCTGGCCTTGTCCAAACAACTGGGGATCCACCAGGAATGTCTGTCTCACTGGCAGACACAAAACACAAGCTCGAGACTGCGAATATCATCTCCAATGCACACCAGCCACATATACACAGTATCTAAGAGTGTTCCCACTTTTCTAGAATTTTGTGGACATCTTCAAACAATGAGGGCTTCCTCTGTCAGCTGACATCCACTGTTAGGGGTGCCAAGCTATAAGGAAGCCACAGACCCACGCTCTGGCCTCAGGAGGGTCTGCTCTGTGTGGCTTCCCTTCTGGCATTTGGGCAAGGCTGCCTGCTGCACCCTGGAGCCTCAATAGAGAGGATCTCACCAAAGCATCAAAGACCCAGAGACCAGGCTCCAGAGCCGGGTTTCTTTGTGGTTCTTCTCCAAGAGGAAAAATCACCAGGTGCTGCAAAACTGTTGTTGATTCATTACAAAGTTTTTGTTTTTTCTTTTTTTCAAAGGAAGTTGCAGAGTGACATGCAAGGGATCCCTCCCACTGGAAAGAAGGAGCAAAGAGGAAAAAGAAGGGAGGGAGAGGAGGAGGAGGAAAGCGGGGAGGGAAGACAGGAAATGAGAAGGGGAAGAGAAGGGAGGGGAGGAAGGAGAAGGGACAGAAGAAGGGAGTGACTGTTGCATGTTCCTTTCTACTTTTCTGTACTGGTTCTTGTATTATAAGAGGGACGTATTACTTGTGATTTTAAAAGAGCAGGATAAATGACTACATGAGACGCCATGCCAGAGCACAGATGACAGCTGGATTCACCTCCCAGGAAAAAAGAAAGAGGCCACATTACACATTGGGTTTCTACCCTTGCCAGCTAATGCCACCCAGCTGCCTACTGCAGACCTAGCATCTATTAGGCTCCCATGGCAACAGCAGTGAGTCTGTGTGGGTTCCCATTTCTCAGGGCACCAGGTACTGAGGGCATCACCCATTGTCTGGGTCAGCCCCACTACAGCCCTGTGAGGCAGATGTCATCTTCCAAGTCTATACCCCCAGATGTGTAGGTCATCTGAGGATACACACTGGCCCGAGCACAGTATTCTGCAGGCCCCTTCCTGTTCTGCACCTGCTCCTGGACCCTGATAACCTGAGGACAGGGATGCTGGTCCACATCCCACTCCCAGCACATTGTGTGTTCCCAAGAAGCTTGTGCAATGAACAAGTGAATTCACAGCACGATGGGGAAAAAATACTTTCTCTCCTAGCCACTTGCCAATTCACTGTACTCTCATTCCTTTGTTCTGGATAAACCTTGTACCTGAAAAATGCTTAATAAATATTTAGCTAAAGAGTAAATAAAACACAACCTCATACCAATATCAGAACAACTTAAGGTAATAGCACAGCATCAACCACATGAACAAGGAGAGATGGTGGGCTGCTTACAACACTCTCATAGACTAAGCCACAAAGCACGAGATCCCGGAACGTGGAAGGAGTCCTATGTCATTGAATATTTAGAAAACAGGTATACTTTGTAGTATGAAAAGAGTTTTAAATATTTTCTTAAAGCTGTCCTTCCGGTTGGGTGTGGTGGCTTACACTTGTGATCCCAACACTTTGGGAGGCTGAGGAGGGCAGATCATGAGGTCAGGAGTTCAAGACCAGCCTGACCAACATGGTGAAACCCCTTCTCTACTAAAAATACAAAAATTAGTCAGGCGTGGTGGTACACCTGTAACCCCAGCTACTCAGGAGGCTGAGGCAGGAGAACTGCTTGAACCCAGGAGGCAGAGGTTTCAGTGAGCCAAGATTGCACCACTGCACTCCAGCCTGGGCAACAGAGTGAGACTTCATCTCCAAAAAAAAAAAAAAAAAAAAAAAAACAAGCTATCCTTCCAAAAGAAGGCAACCTTTCACGATTGAGGCTAAAATTCTCACATACTGTTGTCAGAAGTATTAAATTTGGTTAATGTTTATTAAAATGTTTAATTTCAAACCTCTCATCTAGCAATTCTACTTCTAAGAACTTATCCTAAACTCTGTTCTCAAAGATACTCCCTTTCCCCATGAGAACAGTTAATAACTCACAAAATAACTCTTAAAGACATTTGCTATATTAATGTATCCTGGCCCACCCACCACAAAGGGTTTGCTGCTTTTTCAGAACTACAAAGCTTACTAATTTAGCAAGTCCAGTACTATTTTTAACAAGTTCTCGTAGCAATTAGCAGCTGTCAGCTCCCTGTGCTCAATTCTATTTGAGGCCAATTAGTGAGCTGGGAGGGAGATGGAGGAGTGTGAAAATAAACATTATACGGAGTGCAGAGAAATAATAAAGATTACTTATACAATCAATTTGAATCTAAACTCAGAAATTTCAGCAACATCCAGAAAACCAACAGGAGTGGCCATGTTCTGGCTTGTTAGGGGAGGGAGGGGCATTATCTGCCTATGACATGGGCTGGCTCTGTCCAACCTAACACGAGTGGGGACTTGTCTGCAAGCTTCCCAGGTCTCTCTCATCTTATTAAGGGCCTCTCATCTCTATGTTCCCACCTCATCTCAGTGATTCACTTACACAAACTCAGAATGTCACATGGCAGGGGGATTTGGCCCCCCCGGAAGCCCCTCCCAGTGACCACCATGCTTTAGGGCTGAGTGAAAATAGAGTCAACAGCTGACAGCAAATCAATCAGTACTGAACAAGCAGCAGGGAAATGTGTGAGAAGAGAGCAGCACCAGATGAGAAGAAGCCGCCAGAGATGAAATTGTCACTCTTGTTTCCCAGGTGACTTAAAAAGAACAGGCTTCTGAAAATTTGTCAATAGTAACTAAAAAATGAAAGTGGCAAAAGATTGTAAGTCACGTGATTGCTAAATGTGCCTGTTGTCTACCATCTTTTGATGATAATGTCCCAACGGATGTGGAGAGTTAAAAGGAGCACCCAAGGCAGAGCTGCGGCCTGCACAGCCTCACACCACTCCAGCAGCCGATGGTCAAGGGGTTGGGGTACAGCCAGTGAGGGGCTTGGGTGCAAGTGGTGGCCACTCCCAGAACAGACTGTAGCAGTCTACAGTCTCCCTGTCAATCTCACACATGAAAGCTGATCTTTCAAAACTGAACCCACTTTTGGTGGAAACAGCCCAAGAGTCCATGAACAAATAAATGGAAGCAAAATGAGGCCTATGCATACAATGGAATATTATTCAGCTTTAAAAAGGAAGCCCATTCTGACACATGCAACAAGGGATGAACTGATGGCACTGTGCTCAGTAAAGTAAGCCAGTCTCAAAAGCACAAATACTGTATGATTCCACTAAGAGGAGGTTCCAAGAGTCATCAGATTCATAGAGGCAGAAGACAGAATGGTGGCTACCTGGGCTGGGAGTAGAGGAATGGGGAGTTGGGGTTTAACAGGGACAGACTTTCAGTTTGGGAACATGAAAAGTCCTGCAGAAAGATGTTGGTGATGGCCGCACAGCAATACAAATTACTTAAAGCCATTGACCCATATGCTTTAAAATGGCAAAGACGACACATTTTATGTTATGCGTTTTTTACCACAACAATAAGAAAGCAAGAACTCACCTTTGAAGTTGCCAATGTACAGGCCGGGCAGGATCTAGAAGAGAGACAGACACAGACATGAGCCCGGCAGACTCTAGGCAGATGGTGTCGCAGAGTGGGGCCTCCACCAGCAGCAGGGTCCCTGCACAGGCCAGGCGCCACCCCCAGTACAGCACCTCCCTGACAGATATGTGGGTGACTCAACAACCCCAGTGGCCTGTAGAAGGCTGCAGGTTGGTGCCCATGGACTCGCTAAGTTTAGGGCCTGGCTTCAACCCCATCATCCTCACTTACAGCCCTGCAGTGCTGGTAAGCATTCTGAGGGTCCAAGCCCCCTGCCCTCCTGCCCACCCTGCCCCCACAGCAGCTCTGCACTCTGCTGCAGGAGGCCACTGCATACATGGTGCCCACTGCAGGTGGTTACGCTCCCACTCACCTTACCCTTGGCCTGTCCTGAGCCCCAAGTCCAGGGTCGGCCCCAGCTCAGTGTCCCTGAGCCCTCTGTGTCCCCTGTATACCGATACTATTGCGAGGGCATCACCAGGTGAAGGCCCATCTTTCTGTCAGGGAAAACTCCTTGGACAGCAAACAAAATCCTACCACTCACTGCTGCTTCCCCAGCCTCGGGCCAGGATGACAGTCAATAAAGGGCTGTTAAATGAATGATCTAACCATCAAACAGATGCAAGTTAATAAGAACACACATTTGTTGCAAAATGCCAACTTCTTCTAAGGCAGTGGTTCTCAAACCAAACTCCCCATCAGAACTCCAGAATCTGTTAAAAATACAGATTTCTGGGCAAGTCCTCTTCTCTACTCCCGGTCTCCATATGGAATGATTTAGCAGATCAGCAATGAGAACTGGGGGTGGTTTCTCTCACGCCCCACCATTTGCAAAATAGGAAGCAAATTCTTGTCTTGCCAGCACTTTGCATAGACATTCTGAAATTTAAATAAGGACACTGTACCACTCATTAAAATATGCTCACTGTATCACCTGCCATGATTTCCAAGCACATACAACCAGCTAGTTTTGGTGACACTTCACCATAGATCCCTGGATGTCCTAGCTTTGCCCTACTGTCTGCCAAATCCATCCCCGCAGCCCCCCGTCTTCCTTCACTCCCACTGAGAAAGTCAAAAGAGCCTGTGGTACAGTTCTTCATGTTTGCTGATTTTTTCAAGCATCTTCCTGACCATCGGCTGCCTCGCTAAAAACTAATGGCTCATGTCCAGTCATTCCAGGGGATCTATCTTGGCTCATGTCAGGGCAGTAGTGCTAGGCCCAGGATTAGCCTCTGTGCAGAGGGATGACCAGCCAAGGGGCCACATAATGTACTGACCAAACTGAGACACCCAAGAATGAAAAGAGGTTCTGCTAATCATTGCTCCAGGACAACAGGTAAAACCCAGCAGTGACCTGGGCAAGGGGCTGTGTGATCACCCTGGGTGACTCAATACCCAGAGTGGTCAGGATACAAAATTAGCTTGGAGAGTGCCCCATAGGACGGAGCTGTTATGTCCGTGACTGAAGTCACTGATCGGAGGCAGGCCGGGGAGCATGTGAGATGACGTCTCAGAGGAAAACGCCAACATCCACTGCCAATGAGCTGAAACACTTGACAGGTCTTTCTGGAAACATAATCAGTCTTTAGGATTCTCCTAGGAGGAAGGGTGGAGTCTATCCTTTATCATCCTGTTTAAAAACACAGAAACAATGCAAGTTCGCTCTAGATGTGGATTCCACTGATGTTCTCTGGCAGAGCTTGGCTGTATGTAGTCTCTCATTCCCGAGGGTCTCTCCTGCCTTTATTAGGATGTGGCAGTAGATACTAAAGAGCATCATTGCCACGTGGCTCCTTTGGCTAGTGGTGCAATGACCCCGCCTTGACCAAACTTTAGTCAGGCTCCTCTGAGTCCTTTTCTCCAAAAGGCCTGGTCTTTGGCCGAGCAAGTCCAACGCAAGCAGAGACCTGACAAGTGTATCCCGAGAGACCCCACCACGCTCCTTTTCCTCGCTCTCTGAAGTCTAATCTGGCTCCCCTGAGGGATATTCCACCCGCCCCCTCGCCCTGCCCTTGGCTTTCCATCTACCCTGGCCCCTGCTGTATTGGAGTTGAGTCCTCCTCCATTGCAATAGTCTTGAATAGAGTCTTCCTTGCTGGCTTAAGCAACTGTCCGAATCACTTTTCTTTTACAGCAGTGACTGCAAATGGCTCCATATCCCTACAGTTATAATCACTGGGCGATTTTCTAGATCAAAATGTTTCTAGAATATAAGCATGCTTATCTGCCCAAAGTCAGAGAACGTATCATAGTGGCTGAAGTTCCTGAGGCACCACACTGGGTACTCAGGGTACAGGCCTGACTTAGACAGACAGGGCCCTGCCCTCATGCAGTAGCTCACATAGTGAAGGTGGAGGTGACCTGATCACTCTGGGGTCACAGAGGGCTTCCAGGGGACAGTGACACTCAGGGGACCTGCAGCGTAAGAGGAATGGACAGACAGGTAGGAGACAGCAAACAGTCAGCCTGAAGAAAGGGCCCTGTGCCTACTGGGGGGAGTGGGAGAGAAGCAGAGAGAAGGCAGGGGCCAGTGGGAAGAGCTGGTCCCGCGTAGCAGACCCTGTGGCCACTGGCCACTATCCTGGTTAGGTGCCAGGAAATGAAATGCTCCTAAGATGCCTAAGACATGTGGGGCTGTGAGTAAGACGATCTTAGCTATTTTAACTTAATATATCTGAAAAACAGAAAAGGTACAGCCGTGTGCAAGTACACTGCCTTTGTCACCATGCTCACCTCTGTGACGGGGACAGTGGGGTCCTGGAGGAGGGCTTATGCATTTCTCTCTGAGCTTGCCTATGCCACCTGAAACTCTAGTCCTATGCATGTACTATGTCAATTTACTTTTTTAATCAAGAGGAATCACTTGGAAAACAGATTATGGGCAATTTTTGCTTTTTTTGTTTGTACATCTACCTTCTCTAATAAACACAAATAATTTTACATCATCTTTAAAATTAAAGGAGGGCATGAGAGTAGATCATTTCTACATTCCAATGTTGTAGAACCAACCATGATTTTATAACTCCTAAATTCACCCTCTGGAGTCCAGTTCGCTGCAGGACTATCTCAAGCAAACAACTGTTTTCCCACCCCATTGTGAAGTCCTCCTGCCCTCAATGGTGCCACCTTCTCCCAGTCACCCTGAATGAAAAACCTGGAGCTCCCACCACTGCGGCACCTCTCTCTCGATTCCCGGCTCCCCTCCTCCCTGGGGCTAGAAGGCCCCTCACACTCTTCCTCCTCAGCTTTGCCCACAGCACAATTCACACAGGGGTTACAATAGTAAACACTGAACTCATTTCTCTGTCCTTTCAAATTAATTTTCTAAAGCCATTCTTCCTGGGTGATTTTCTACGTCAAAATCTTCAGTGGCAACCCTTTTCCTTAAAACATCAAGTCCAAACATTAAACTAAATATTCAGCATGGCTTCCACAGGCTGGCTCCAACCTGCCTCTGAAGGATTTCCCCCAACTTCTTTCTGATGTCCAGCCAAGCCAGGTCATCCCCATTCTCCCAATATCCCTTAGTGGTCCCAGTTTGCAATATCACTTTCTTTGCCCCAAATATTCTTTCTAAACAGAGAAGAGGTTCCCACTGTTTGGGGTCGTTCATCCCTTGGGTATGCTCAAAAATAACAAACCCTGCAATGGGCATTTATGTTATTGGTTTTCCAGTCTCTGAAACCCTAGGTTTGGGGATGCCCTGGCCCCAGAAAGTCTTGGTGGGAAGCAGAGCCCAGCTCTTAGTATAGAAGCTGCCAATGCCAGATCCCTGCTCACACAGGCCTTTGCTGCTACATGGGTGTGACCCACATGTAACAAGTCTACATACTGGCTGCAGGGACAGCCTAGAGTGTCCTCTTTGGCAACAGAGGCAGCAGAGCTGGTGGCACATTCAGTGTCCACTGGCTGTAGCATCAGCATCTTGGGGTAGCCCCGGAAATGTTCTCGCTGACAAGTTACAGCATCTGCTCCTGCCAAGGTAGCCCCTGAGTCTGGCTCTCCAGCCTTCTAGGCTGTCTGCCCTGTTCTACCTAAGGTAACCACATTTGGATGCTGATGCTTTCAAACAAGGACCCTGATGTAGGCTTTCAACCTGGAAATATGCATAAATGCAAAAGAGTGCCACAGACCTTGAGGCAGGTCACAGGCACAGCAGGTCTGTTCCTGCCCTGCCTCTGATCCCGAGACCTACTTGCCCTGCTAGGAACAGCTCAACTAAGAACCACCCAGAGATCACTCCAACAGTAGACTCTGCCCTCTCTGGACTTCACTGCTGCTCATTTACTTCCATGCAGCAGCTGTCCCACTCATGTGCTCCCCTTTGAACTTTCAGGCTCAGCTTCTTAGCGCCTCCCCTCTGAATTCCTGCAGTAGCTTCCTAGTGAGCTCCCTACCTCCAGACTGACTGCTCCTTCCAAAGGATTCCTCAAACCGTCTCAAGGTCCAAAGTTGATCATGTGACTCTTCATCTTAGGGTTCCATGTAGCTTTCAGCATGAAACTCAAATTCTACACCTTGGCAAGGGAGACCTTCCAGGCGTGGACTCTCAAATGTCTTCAGCCCCACCCCAAGCCTGAAGGCATTCTCCAATCTCACCCACATCTAAGGAGGTTCCCACAGGACAACCAACCAACATGGCCATGCAGAGATGCAGGCCAGGGCCCCCAAATTCCACGCTGTTTTATAGGAAACTGCCCAATTTTCAAATATTGTCAATTACATTTTAAAAACAACTAAAATACTGTGGCTGACAAATAAAATCCATCTGTGGGCTGACCAGGGCCCATGGACCTCCAGTCTACGATCTCTATCTGCTGCCTGTATCTTCTTTGTAAATACATTTTTGAACTTGATTAGTTCTCCCATGGGTAGGTCCTCAAGCAAATGCTTCTCTGATGAATGAATGAATGAACAGACAATGTGAAAAGCGTGAGAAGAAAGGAGAGAGAAAAAATGATGGTGAGTGAAACGTGATGCAAGCTGTGCCAGGGAGATGCAACGCTGCCCCTTTCTGCCCTGGGTGGGTTTCCACATGGGAAACAGTGCCCGGCCACACCTGTGGCACGGGGCTGGTGCTGGGCAGAGCAGCACCCAAGGAATTGTTGCAGCAGCGTGCTGGCATGGATGGGAAGTCTGACCTGAGAAGGCACCTTGCTAAAAGGAATTGAAAATGAGTATTTTACGTGCATTTTAAATACTTTTAAGTAATGTAAAAAGAAGAATGAATTGTGTCAGTCAACCTCTAACTTCAAGTTTCAGACCAGGAGACTGAGCTAGAGTTTCAAGGGCTGGAAATAGAAAGCATATTGCTCAATCTCTATAGCCACAGTATGATTCTCTTTCATATAGAATTACAAACAAGATTAAGCAGGGCTGGTTTCAAGGAGACTAAATAAAAGGCCCATGAATATTTCAAGTTCTACACTAGTCAGCTTCATAATTCAGACTTGAAACCCTAAAAGTTTGACCCATCTACTTTCATGATATTATTGTTGCTGATAATCCCTGAGCACAGTGAAAGAGAACATGAAATAAAATGTAATAATTTTCCAGCAGAGATGATTTATAGAGGAGACCTGGGAAAAACAAGGGACAACCTGGATGACTAGTCAGCTCATGGAGGAGCTGAGCTCAAGCCAGAGGCAAGAAGAGAGAGAAAATGAAATCATTACCACCTGGTAGAAAGCAAGGACAAGTTGGAAAAAACAGTCTGTAAATACAACTTGGGAATGTCCTACTACGCGAAATGAATAAGCACAGAATTGATGCTAATCATCTTTGGACCTTTGAAACAGCTGTTTTTTCCCTTGGCTGGGGACGCTGTTCCCTCACTCTTCACCTGAGCGGCCTCCCACAAGATGACCGTCTCCAGGGAGGTCTCTCCTGACCCTTAAACTCCCTGGCACTCTCTTTCTCTCATATTATCTTTTTTTATTTTCTTCACCACATTTATCAGTGGCTAAATGGCTTTATTCATTACTTTCAGATTGATCTCCCAGCATGGGGTGCATCTGTCTACCGCACTAAGAGGTAGTCAGTGAATAAATGGTGATGAAATGGCACAGGCCACAGAAGGAGATGGTCTCTGTCATTCCACAGGTCAAAGATTCCTGTTTTCTGTTACAAGACTATCTGGGCATAGACAATACAGGAAGAATCCTTCTGCAGAAATGCTTTGAAATCATCCTAAAAGTTCTCCATGCTTTATGGTTCCTCTTGATGGAGACCTTCACACCCATGTGTTACACTGTGCTAACTCTGGCTTCACAGAAATGCAAAAACACAAATCCTCAGCCAGGAAAACACACTTAAGCACAAAAGAATACTGCTTCTAAGGCAGAATATATTTTATTTTTTAAACATGTATTTTAGTCTTTCAGGATGCATGGAATCTAGGAACCCCACCCAAACAGACATTAAAAAGCAAATTCCTGAGCAAGCAGCTACACGAGGCTGTGTGGGATGGAGGTGGTGGTGGAATATTAATTCTTTCTAGGTCAGAAAGGACCTTCTGAGTTTCAAAGCCAGGCATAAAGGGGAAAATTTTGGTGGATTCCTTGAAGGGTTAAATGTCACAAAGACTTTTAAAATGCCACTTGGCCATGGACTTAACCAGTCTGCATGTAAAGAAAAGAATATGAGAATACTCTTCTGGGCCCTTAGAACAAACACTGCCTTTAACATCTGTACTTCAACATGAAATAAAAATGTAATATTAAAAGGGGAAAAGAGAGCACATTTTGGGGGTAGTGTAGTAGAGGAAGGGAACCAGAGCCCACTCGCACAGAAGCCATCTGTCAGTCCTGCAGCAGTGGCTCAGTGTTCATTTCCTGCAGGAGGCTCCCTTCTAAGCTGCCTGAGCCTAATCTGCATGGGAGGGTCTTTGTGTCTTTCATCTACAGGATGAAACAACCCACTACAGGATATAACACAATGCCTTTATAATAGCAGGTGTTCAATAATATAATGCAATGAACAAGTATATGGATGGAAGACTTGATTATGCAGTCAGACAAGATACCTGCTGCCACGTGGAAACAGAAGAATTTAGCAGCACAAAGGTGCCTGACCTTCCAGCCCCTTCCCATATGAAAACAGTTTCTCAACCCTGTAAGCCCTACTCTACCTTTTGATAACTCTCAAGTTTCAGATCACACCGGCCTCAGGAAATTCTGAGAGGAAGAACCCTCAACTAGTGGTTCTCCACTGGGGATAATTTCACTCCCCAGGGGATATCTGCCAATGTCAGGGACATTTTTGGTTGTCATAGGTCGGGAGGAGGTGCTACTGGCAACCATCATGTGAGGATCTGAGATGTTGCAAAACCTCTCACAATCCACAGGGCAGTCTCACAACAAGTAAGTATCCTGAAATGTCTGCAGGTGCAGCCCTAGAGGAACACACTGGTCTATGCCTAGAGGGGACATACTCCCCTTGAATTATAATCCTTTCCCAACTACACTCCCTCATCTTCCTAAGAGAGAAAGAGCTATCCTCAAACTGTCAGTCACATCCAAGGCAGATGTCATCACTGGAACCATTGATGGGACAAATCCAAGAAGACTCAAAACAGACTGTATTTGCACTTTAGTTCGGAAAAAAAAATGTGTTCTAATAAATTCCCATTTGCTTCTCCTAATAACTCAAGTAGTAAGTGGGGAAGGTATTGTTATCCTCATTTTAGAGCCAGTAAGGAGACTGGATTAGCTATCCACTTAAGGTCTTTTAGTTCTATCCATCTGTGAATCCAGGAAGGAAAAAATCCTGAAGCTTAGAAACATTCAAGTGATTTGTTTGAGATCACACCCCTGAAGTGGCAGAGTGGTGGAGGTGCCCCAGATGAGGCTTTTTGTTAACCAGCTCCTCTTAGCAACAGTGGGCTCCCCATAGAAACAAGATGCACCCACTGAAGTGAGGCCTCACAGCACCATGAGAGGCTTCCCGAGAAGTACGGGGATAGCAGCCATTCCCACCAGGCAGGGTGCTTTCAGAGGACACAGAGCAGGGAGGGAGGAAGAGGCCACAAGACCAGGCAGGCTGGATGCTTGATGAGCTAAATAAACTCTAGCAGTCAGTGGAGGACAAGACGTCAACCAGAGGGTCCGCATATCCTGCCCTAGAATGGCAAGGCTTCAGCCCACTTTTAGGAGGATCAAGGTAAAGACTTACTACACACGAGAAGCATTTGTGGCAGCCTTCTCTGACATGTTTGGCTAGAGATTAGTCGTTTGTTTTGATGTTAATGAGGTATTGTACTGAAGACTAATAATATACAGGATAGAAGTTTTGTTTACAGGCTCTCCCCCAAAAGATTTGAGGGTTCAGACTCTTGAGAGAACTTTGAGTCAACTAGGAGTGCTCAAAAGCTCCACAGGAACCCGACATTTGCATCCAACAGCCTGTTTAGTTTAACCCTAATCTTACCAGAGACATTTACTAGACTAATATCTTAGCAGCATAGTGAGGCACTCTGCATTGTGGCTGTGCCAGACTGTGGCTTTGAGTCCAGGCTCTGCTACTCACCAGCTGGGTGACCCTGGCAGTTTCGTTAACCTCTGTATACATCAAGAAACAGGCATGACAATAACAGGATCTACTTCATGGAGTTGTGGCTTACTCTATGTGGTGAAGTACTCAAACACACAATAAACTTATTGGCAATTGTAATTTTGGCCAGCTCGGGGCATCTGTTTGGGAAATGCGCACACAAACACAAAAGAACAATGAAAAAATAGTTTAAGTTGCTTGCTTTTTACTCCCTTCTTTATCAATGTCAAACGTGAAGGAAGAGAGGAGGTGATTTTGCCTATTTAACAAGTAATGGAAACTATGAGGAGCTTTTCAAGTTACTTTTTAGGAACTTTAAAATTCACTTGGGATGAATTCGCATCCCAGCTCAAAGGAAAGACCTTCCCTAACTTCAAAATCAATAGAACCTGGGGTCCAAACCCAGTTTCCCCCTTCCTAGCACTGGACCTTACTTATGCTACTAACCTCTCCAAATCTCCATTCTCCAATCTGAGAAAGGATCAGGTCATCTGACCTCATAGGACTATCATGAAGGTGAGATTTTATAAAGTGCAAGAAAAAAAAAAAAAGGTTCACAACTGCGGTGTTGTTTTTTTTTGAAACAGAGTCTCACTCTGTCACTCAGCCTGGAATGCAGTGGCACAATCACAACTCGCTGCAGCCTAGTCTTCCTGGACTGAGGTGATTCTCCCACCTCAGCCTCCCAAGTAGCTGGGACTACAGGAGCATGCCACCGCACACTTGGCTAATATTTGTGTGTGTGCATTTTTGGCAGAGACTGGGTTTTGTTATGTTGCCCAGTCTGGTCTTAAACTCCTGGACTCAAGCAGTCCGCCTTCCTCAACTTCCCAAAGTGCTGTGACTATAGGCGTGAGCCACCATACCTAGTCCTGCCTTCATTTTCTCATCTTTAATTTTCTAGAATATAAAAGCCTTCTTCCCTTCTATATTCTATATAATCTGCTGTGTATACCTAACTGAAATGGACACAATATTCTGCCATCCAGGAGATCAGAATGTACTGACAAAAGCCACCATAGGAATGTGAAATAATAAAAACTGCTGTCCCAAAGGAGTCAGAATGGAGCCTGCACTGTTTAGACCAGAAACGTTCTTTTGCCAAAAATGACCAATCTGTATGAGATCTGAAAGAAACCTTGTCCCAGTAACCTCAGGGCAGGCACATTTCAAGTTATGTTAGTTCCAAAGGCATTGCACATATTTATAAATGTTCTTAAAAAAGCATTTCTAGGGTTAGTACCTTCCCCGGATTCTGCAAATCAACCACTCTTCTTTTACAGTTGGGAAAAATATGAAGCCTTGTTCCAAGTCATACAGTAATGTATGGAAAAGTTCTAGTTAAGGTTCTTAGTTACTGGTCTCCATCAATCTGCTTTCCCACTAATTAACCTGGTGATGTGGGGTAATTCCTCCTGATCCCACATTAAACCACTGCGGCAGGATTTGTTGCCTGGGCTGAATGCCCCTTCTAGGTCACTTTCATCCCATCTTTGACTTTCCCCATTTTTCCAAAATTGCCTATTTTCTCCTCTGGAGCCTCTACTCCTCCCTACCTTGTCTTTGTTCTCTCTCTCACACTCCCACACACATACACACCCTGTGTTGTGCAACACAGCAGCCATTAGCCACAGTGACTACTGAGTCCTTCAAATGTGACTAGTCCAAAATGAGATGAGATTTAGGTATAAAATACATGCTAGGCTTTGAAGATATAAGTGATCTGGGGGTCCTGAGATTTTTCCTTTCACAAAGACATAGTAAAAAACATGAAATCTTCCACAAATCATTTTACATATTGGTTACATATTGAAATAATATTTTAATATATTCAGATAAATAAAATATATTAAAATTAATTTCACCTGCTTATCTTTTAATATGGCTACTGGAACATTTTAATTACATATATGGCTCACATCATATTAGTGCTAGACAAGTGCTGGGCTATACTGAAGGTTCTGTGAAGGATCTTTGGGTCATTTACCACTGCACTCCCTCTTCCTCCCTCCCCACACACTAGCACAACACCTGGCTTATAGTATGTACATAAGAAGTATGTGTTGAAGCAGTGAAGTGTCTAAATCTCTCTATACATACATTTCTTTATTAATTTTTATTTTTATTTATTTTTTTTCTGAGACAGTGTCTCGTTCTGTTAACCAGTTTGGAGTGCAGTGGCCTGATTTCAGCTCACTGCAACCTCCACCTCCGAGTTCAAGTGAGTCTTCTGCCTCAGCCTCCCTAGTAGCTGGGACCACAGGCTCATGCCACCATGCCTAGCTAATTTTTGTATTTTTAGTAGAGATGGGGTTTCACCACATTGGTCAGACTGGTCTTGAACTCCTGACCTCGTGATCCCCCCACATCTGCCTCCCAAAGTGCTAGGATTACAGGCGTGAGCCACTGCGCCTGGCCTAGTTCTTCATTTATACACTGTGGATAGAGTCTCTATTCACAATACAAGATAATAAAATAAGAAATTTATTACTCATTTTGAAAGGTAAAAAGTATGATATGAATATTACTGCTTTTGTTGAAAAGCATGAAAATAATGTTGATCCCTTAGGCAAACATCTGTTTTCCTAAATATATTTTTTGGATTGTATTACACAAATACTTCAAATTAAATACTGAAAACTGTGGAGAGTAAACAGCTCAAGTGGGAAAAACTGGAGAAATAACAAAGGAAAGCCGAGGCATCACCATCATCAATGGGAAGGCAAAATGGAGCCCATAAACTTATGATGACCACCTTTATTGTTCTGTTTCAATCTAAAAAGCAGAAGGCTCGTGATGCTGATGGATTCCAGTGCTCATGGGAACATAACACAAGTATTTATCCGAGAGAGAGAGTCTGTTTCCAAACTTGATCACTTGCCAAAAAAAAAAGTGAATACAATTCCGTTTACCAAAATACCTCAGTGCTGATATGCAGGCCCCAAACACATAATAGTGCTTTCATAAACTGAGTAACCAGGACCGGGCGTGTGAGAAGTTAGACAGGTTTTCCTGCCACCGACCCCCACCGCATTTTCCCTTCCCTACCCTGAATCCTCATTTGGAATACTCCAGGTCCAAGACCCAAACTACTGCGGACCCAGTGCTGAGGGGCATGAAAAACGCAGTCACATCGCCATCCTCACTCAGTGTGGAAGCTGACAGTAGGTGGACATGAGGGTGGGTGGAGCGCAGTGAAAAAGAGAAGCAGAAAGACGACTCATCTAATCCAGGACCATTCAAAGTCCTGTAAAAAGGTAGTTGTCCTTGTTGAGGGCTTTGTAAACTCTTGTGAATCCTTCCTTAAAACCAGCCAAGTACCATGTACCAAAATCCTTAACCTCAGCCAAGTACCATGTACCAAAATCCTTAACCTTGTTGACATGAATACACTCCAGCAACTCTCAGCTGCAAGAGCTGGAATCCGGCAACTTCCTTGGACAGGAAAGGCTATCCCACCGCCTGGGAAGTGAGGAGCGGGCAAACCAAAGAACACAGGCTGGGGCCCAGAAATGGGACAAAGTGGAGCAACACAGATTTCCTGGAAGGCCTCACCAGCCCAAGCAGCCAGCAACAGGTTGCCCCTGTCGCAGAAGTCACATAACCTAATCAACTCTGAATCTTTTCTCTCCTTCCCACTCGTGTAGCAACACTCAGGACTCCTAACCTCTCTGTCCACAAGAAAAACGTATCTGCGCTTACAGGCACACACACAGAATCTGAGGAGAAAGAGGAAATTACAGAAACACCCATCTACGCCCGTTTACTAATGATGTGGGGGGTGATGCTTCAAGAGCGTAGTTTGGGAGCGAAGGGAGGGGAAAAAAAAGAAGAAACCACATCCATTCCGAGCTCAGCTGATCTCCCGGCAGAATAAGTGTCAACGCTTTTAAAGGGCACGGCTTGTTTCAGCCACAAAAACGCACCAGAGGGCGAGGAGGCGGGTGGCAGGGGGCTGCCTACCCGGAAGCCGGGTGTGGGGGCGGGAACACCTCGGAACCCCGACACGGCAGACACCGCCCCGGCGGGCCGCCCCTCCCTCCGCGCCCGTCCCCACCGAGGAAAGGGGAACCCGGGCTCGAGTGGCCGGGGAGCCGACGCCGGCGAGAAGGCGAGGCAGCTGGGACCCCCGGCCGGCACCTGCCGGAGAGGAGGATAAAGAGCGGAGCAAACCCAGCGCGAATGAGGGAGAGACGTTACCTTGTTCATCCCATTCCCCATGGTGGCTGAAGGCGAACGCTAGCGCCCCTGGCCGTGTGGTCGCAGGCTCACTATGACATGCTACGGGGAGGAGGAGCGGCGGGGCGGGCGGGGAGGAGGCGCGCGGAAAGGAGGGACTGAGTGCTGGCAGTGTCAACAAGTCAGCGGCTGAGACCGGCCGGCGCCCCGGGGCGCTCCAAGGACCCGGCGTGGAAGGCAGGGCTTTCAGTGCGCGGCCCGGAACTTCCCAGCGGGAGCAGGGCAAGGGCACCGGAGCCTGTGCCGAAAAACGGTCCCGCCTTGCCAGTCCCCGCCCCCGTGCGCACCGGGCAGGCCCACCGTCCCTCCTCTGTCCGCCCGCCCGCACCCTGGGACTTGTAGTCAGGTTCCCGCCGGCCGCGCCCCAGTCCGCCCCCACGGACTCCGGCGGGCTACCGCCGGGCGGGGAAGGTATTCGGCTCCGGCTTCCCGGCGGCCAGCCTTGGAGCACAGAGCGCATGCGCCGCCGGAGCCGCCCCGCCGGGACACTCGAGGCCGGGGGCGGGGCCTGGCGGACGCGCAGGCGCTTCCCTGACCTGCCGGCTGCGGGGTGTCGGAGCCTCCTCCAAGGTCGGGGGTCTCCAGGTCCCCTTTGGCCTTTTCCCCCGGGGCGACTACGGGGGCCAGTTACCAGCAGTCGCTGCCCTGCCTTGCCTGCCTCCGTGAATCAGGTGCTAATCAGAGCCCTAGTCTCTGGGGGCTCCCCTGCTTGGGTTTTCTGAGTACGACGGATTTAGGCCGGGGGATTTCCTGCGGCCCTAACCCATCCACCAAGACCGAGAAGGCTCGCCCGGTGGGCAGAGGTGGGCTACGTGACTCACCCCGGGGAGGCCTGACCTCCCTACCCTGCGGGAGCAGATGGCTGCATCGCAGACCTCAGACCTCACGGCCTTAGGTGGCGTATGTCCCTTGGCGTCTGCATTGTGGTTCTATCTGGAGTGGATCACTTTCTAACATGTAGCAGAATTGTTTTGGGTATTCTGTCAACCTTACCAAATTCTTAAGTTTCTCTCCGTAGACAGAATCCTTGAGCACGTGGTTTTCTGTTTAATTTCTGTATCCTCAACAGTGTCCTGAATATAGTAGGTGCTTAATAAATATTTGCTGAATGAGTACATGCATCAGTTTGATGTGCCCCGGCTCACCCCTGCTGACCTCATTTTATCTTCTCCTTGCTAAGCGAGTTGTAGACATGCGGTTCTCCTGTGTGTTCCTTGAACCTGCCAGGCTTGCTGGGCTGTGCTCTCTATCCAGATACCTTGATCCCCAGCTCTCTGCATAGATGCCTCTTATCTCTGAGGTCTCAACCTAAATGCCGTCTCTCCTAAGAGGCTTTTCCTAACCACCTAATTCCAATTCCAGTCACTATCGTATTACTCTGTATTATTGATCGGAAAATGTCATATGTATTTGCTTTCATCTGTCTCACTAGCCAGCAACATTCAGATTAAAGAAAAAAAAGTTGTTTTATTCAATACTATAGCCATGTGGCCTGGGACAGAATCTGGCACAAAATACTGATTTTATAAATATTTGACAAATAATGCTGTCTTGTGGCCGAGAAAACGGGTGAGGTTCTGAGGCATGTGAACGTTTGGAAAGAGCTTGCAGACTCCATCTGTTGCCATTTCTCCCCTTGTACACCGTATCTTCTGGGCAACAAATGATACCAAAACCCCACATGTAGAAAGTCCTCACTCAATATGTGCTTGTGTGTCTTCTGTAGGTCTAATGGGACCCAGACCCAGAGTGCCCTTTCTGCCTCCTGTTTGGGGAGAGTGTTCCTTCTTTACCGCCTTTACTTCTTCCTCTCCTCCCGACTAAGGCTCAGTCACTTGGACAGCCTGCCCTTTCCCCTCTGCGCCATACTGCCATTATGTAACTGTTTTCCTCGCCTTCCTCCTTAGAGACAGCACAGAATGGTTAGTGGACTGCCTGGAGAATCCCAATTATCAGTCTCTATTTCTAATTCTTAAGGTCTTGAGCAAGATGATCAGCTTTTCTGAGCTAGCTTTTTTTTTTCCTTTTTAAAACAAGAGCATTAAACTGTGAATTTTTGAAGCTTCTCTCCGGCAATCAATGAATTACTTCTGCAGCCCTCTACCCTCCTTGGGCTGTTCATCCAACAGTCAGATGAACATTTAAGAACACAACCAGTTCATAAACTGGTACTTGACCATAAATGACAAATTCATGCCGATTTTTTTCTTCTGTCATTTGCTTGGAATATTTCTTCTCTTCTTCATACTCTTCTTACAGATGTATTTCTCCAGCTTGGACCATCTGCTTGACAGTTCCCCCTAAACTCAGAACCTGCCGTGGCTTCCTCCTTACAGTCAAAATCAGCATTTAGTATGTTCCCAAAAGGTCCACATGCCCAGAGCTCCTATCAGAATCTCAAAATGTTTCTTTTTGGTTAAATGGGAAAAGAGGAGACTATTAACACCAGAAGCCAGAAGAGTCAGGTTTTGTTTAAAAACTAACTGGTTTTGTGGGGTTGAGGGGTTTGCCACAAGACTCCCTGTACTCTCCTAACCCTGGAACCTACCCCCACCTCTCTTTATTATAATAATAATTACCAATTGTTCATGACTTACGGTTCCATAACTTTTACTCTCTAGCTCTCAACTATGGAAAGGAGGAAAGGAAACTCTTCAACAAAGCTGGCATATTTCACATCCAAAGTAGCATCTCTGTTCATTGGTGTTTTATCTCACGCCTAAAAATGATAAGGCATCCCAAGTCCAGTGGATTTTCACACTGTGTAAGATTTTTACTTCCATTTTTCTTCTTGCCATTTTCCCCTCTCAGTACTGCCAGCATCACAAATTTTGGCAACGACGCAGCAAGTAAAGCTTTCATGTGTGCACAATAAGGAATGGTCTACAAATTGTGTAGGCTAGCCGGATCCATACTTAAACATGGTTAAAGATATCTGGTTAACAGTGTATTTATTGAGCAATAACTTTAAGGTGGCGGTGTGTAAAAGCCCGGAAACAGAAGCTCAGCCATTAGAGTCAGCCAAATCATAGGTGTTAGTGATAATTTCAGAGAATTGAGATTAACCTCTGCCCAACAGAAAAGTAATTATGTAATCTTCATTGGCCCCTTGAACATATTGCAATCCAGGGTTTCTCAACCTTGGCAAAACTGACATTTGAGGCTAGATAAATCTTTGTTTTAGAGGGCTGTCCTGTGCATTGCAGGATGTTCAGAAGCATCCCTGACTTCTGCTCATTACATTCCAGTAGCACCCTCTCAGTCATGACAATCAGAAATGTCTCCAACCCCCTCCTCAATAAGCAGCTAAATCTACGCTAGTAGATCATGTTAGTTCTCTGCAGAATTCTTAAGCCACACTTGTCCATTCTGAACAAATTAAGAACAAGAAGTTAAAATAGGAGCCAATCTAGCCAAAGCATGACTGAAAGTAAAAGAAAGCTAGCAACTAATGAATTGTGGAAAGAAGAAAAAAGGTGGAGCCTAGAACTTAGGAAGCAAAAGTACAAAACATTTTCTGTTTCTCCAGCATTGTCCAGAGAGAGGCCTCCCAGTTAAAAACCTGAGTTCCAGAGCCATGCAGAGCACCCTGACCACGAAGATGGACCCTGTGGTGTACAACCTCAACCATTCTAAGCTCACATTTCCAGCCTTCCAAGCAGTCTAATGATTATGAACATGGTTTCCTCCTTTCGCTTAAGAGATTTGGGGAGCTCAGATCTCAGCACAGATACCTGGAGAGTGTGGGATCAGGAAAGACCAGCAACAGGAACAGATATCCAGGTAAGTGAGCAGGAGGGCAGAGAATCTGGGAGCAAGTAAAGGGAAAATGCTGTCAGGCATTTAGCTGGAAGTCAACAGAAGTCTGTGGACAGAGTTCCTGGGAGGGTTGGCAGAGGTTTGCAGGAATGAAGTTATCAGGCAGATTATAAAACAGTATCAAGCAAAGGGGAAATAAGACAGAGCCCTATTTCCTAAAATTTGGAGGTCACATTGTTATTATCCTGCAGGTCATAACATATGCCTGTGTATTCTCAGGACAACTATTGTTTTCCCCCAGATGATAGCTGCCTGAAGGCAGGGGCCAGTTGTTAATCAATCTAAGGTTGTTCCTAGTGTGTGGGGAGCCATGTAGATGTTTGTCAATTTAGGAAAGAAACATATCTGGGAGGTTGTTGAATACTTAATTTGTCCAGGTATGAGGATCACAAATAATCCTTCCTTTTATATGCTGAGACACCATGAATGCTGCATCCCCCCATCTTTTTTTTTTCTTGAGCAATATAGTTCCCATGTGAGATGACTCTCTAGGAGTAACCAAAGTCCTGTTGTCTTTTGTTTTTGAAACACATATAGGACATACTCAACAGAGAGAGAGAGAGGAGAGAAAGAGAGAGAGGAGAGAGAGGAGAGAGGAGAGAGCCTTTGCACATAATGCTTCCATGTATTCCTGTACTCTACCCCTTGGTCTGCAGCCACAGCCGTCCTTGGCACAGCACAGTCCTCTCTGTGGTTCTGCCTCTTGGCATCGTGGTGTTCTTTGATCTTTGGTTAAGAGACCATGCCTGACTTATGCACGGCCATCATGGAAATTGCTCGTGGTTATTTTCTGTGCGTGGAACGGTCTGACTTGGCCCATGTACTTCCTTGTCTCTACAAAGGAAGCTCTACCTGGGACAACAAACTAGGCCCTTAAAACTTTTCATAGTTTAAAAACGAAACAAAACAAACACAACATTTTATGGTTGATGACTCCAGCCCAAAACAATTGACAAAATCTGAACCACGAACGCCTTTTTAATCTCAGGGGAATCATCATCATTTTCATCAGTGTCTGACAGGACTCCTGTAAGCCAGAACTTGGCCATTCCTTTCTCAGCCTAACTCGCCTGGGCATGAGGAGACATGCCCAGAAGCTCTTACTATTTGCCTTGTATGTGGTACTCTTTCTGAGGCCTCCAACTCTCTTAAAATCCTATTCAAAATGACCATGGGGGCTGCAATCTTGCGGACAGCAGGAAATGGCCACAAAGTGTCCCTGCACAGAGGATCCCAACCATCTGCGCTTACTGCACCTGCACCGTCAGCCACCCGCTTCTTCAAATGCCTGCAGGGGCCAGGGGGCAGCCCAGAAGTGAAGACAGAAGGGAGGACGACAAGGGAAGCTGCATCTCAAAGAACTGACTGGGCTAAGGCAGCCCTCCCTAAAGATGCTCCTGCCTGCCGGCTGAGTGTCACTGGTGACCTCTTCTCTAGTGCAGAGCTTTGCACTGGTTTTGTTTTTTGTTATTCACTCTTTCATGCAAAACTGAAATTGAACTGGATGTGAAGACACTAAAAAAATGTCTGGGTAGGGGGCTGCAGGGAGCAGGGGGTTTCCTGAGAGAATGGAATGTCCCATGAGAAATGTCACTTACCATGAGAGGGGAAGTCCGTTTCATATGACATGATATCACACTGTCATTATGAACTCTCCATTGGGGTTTACATGTGTTAATATTTATCATTCTTTTGATTAGTTATTCATCAAGAAAACCCTGTGAATTCTGAGAAAATCATCACATATTAAGGGTTCCTTATCACATATCAAGGCTAGATGATGGACCCAGGATCTTTTTCTTTTCTCTTTACAACAGAGGGAGCTTGCTTTTTTTTTTTTTTTTTTTTTTTTTTTTTTTTAACGAACACCATTTGGTCTGTAGGAGAAGAGCATTCCTTGCCCAGATGAGACATTCTCATCTGAAGCAACAACCTGGTACCAGGATACCATGTTTACTTATGAGAACACCATCGACCTTCAAGTCAAGGTTGACCTTTGCTTTTTTTTATTTTTTTATTTTTAAGACAGAGTCTTACTCTGTCACCCAGGCTGGAGTAAAGTGGTGTGATCTTGGCTCACTGCAGCCTCTGTCTCCTGGGTTCAAGTGATTTTCATGCCTCTGTATCCCCAGTAGCTGGGATTACAGGCACATGCCAACACTCCCTGCTAATTTTTTGTATTTTTAGTAGAGATGGGATTTTGCCAAGTTGCCCAGGCTGGTCTTTAACTCCTGAGCCCAGGCAACCCACCCACCTCAACCTCCGAAAGTGCTAGGATTACAAGTATGAGCCACCGTGCCCATGCAAGCAACAGCTACCATGAGGCCAACTGCTGGGAAGAGGCTCAAGCAATTGCAGCATCGTCACACAAGGCTGGGATCAATTTTGTTCTCATCTGTCATATGCCACTTGCAAAAAACAGTGGGGCAGAAAAGTCTGGAGCTAAGCTCTCCCTGTTTCATCAATGCACAGTTTACATTACTGAACAGACTGGAACAATGTCTCAATCTAAAAACATTTATATTTGGCTTAAGTGACAACAGTCTATCTGTCCTCCTTCCCCAAAATACAAAGCAGTACTTCTCTTACCTCTAATATAATTAAAGTGTCCATGATGGTAATTTTTCCCAAGCAAAAGTGCAGTCTGTCTTAAAGGTGAGATGAGATCTTTATCTCTACAGACAGAAAATGTTGTCACTTTTAAATGGCAGTTCCCCTCCTGCTTGTTGAGGGTTACAGGGCAGCTTAACAGTTGGGCAGGTGCAGTGGGTGGGCAGAGAGATAACTGATATAGAAGACAGGGAGATATGTGGACATCTTTTCTTACTGTACTGCTTTTTAAAATATGTAGAATTTAAGATAAACTTTTGCTTTTAAATTTTCACTATTTTTGTTTCAGTGATAACCATCAAGCCAAAGAAGCAGGAAACTCTCAACATTGCTGGTATTTTACTCAAGCCATGCTATGAAGCTTCTTTTTGGTGTAAAAGTATTATTATTATTTTAGTAATAGCAACTCTAGAACTTCAGATTAGTGTAAGTGTTGATTCTAACTGGTAGCATTAGATATCTGAGTATCACAGGGCAGTGGAAGTAAGACGTGTAATCAAGTGCTCGGCAGAAAAACTCCTTGGAAACAGAACATGCTCTCTTCTGGTTGTAGATTAAGTGCAACTGTTCCACAGACTTAACAGTAATCATCCCTGGGCCTTCTTGTTCTGTTCTTTTAAAGAGATAGATGGTTTTAGTTGTATCGGTTACTTTCTATTTAACTTGGTAGAATTTCTTATTTCTAAAATGTTTAATCACCACAGTAAAAGGGGGCATAATTTAGTTCTTCGATGTGGTATAAAAGTCTCTATGCTATAGGGTGAATACCTTGTCCTGGTTTGCCCAGGATTTTCCTGATTTTGAAACTGAAAGTTCTGTGTCCCAGGAACCCCTTTAGTGGTGAGCAATCTGGGACAGCTTGTTACTCTACAACTGTGGTATATTTTGGTGAAATATACTTTAGCTTTAATAGGAAAAAGACAATGAGCATTTAAGCACCATCCTCTATATGTACAAATAATTCCTGTGTGAGATGTTGAAGGAGAGCAGCTGCCTCCCATTGCTGGGCAGTGCCAGGCACACTCAGCTGCTTGGAACCCATGGGGAACAAATTTTTACTCAAGGCTTGGACCAGGCAAATGATGCTTTCCAGAAGGGAAATATTGGCTGAGGAAAAGTCGATGTCAATATTTCTTTATGGAGAAAAACACATTTTGATCTTTTCCTAAAACAAGTCAATAAGGTATCAGGTTCTATTTGAATATTTTCCCTGGAAAACATCTAAAAATAACTATGAGAGTCTAATAACTTTTTCTTATAACATTTAATTGAGGTAGACACAAGGCTTGAAATGGTATTTATTTAAAAGGATATGGACAGCCTCCTAAAAGTTGTTAGATTTTCATAAACTGGAAATACTGAATGCATCAGTGTGTTGATAATCATTTTTAATTCCCTCTCATAAGTCTTCTCCTCCATACTGGCCCTAGCCCAGGTGACCATCCAGGTAACAGGGTTTCACAAGCCCTGCACACATTTTCTATCTCCAAGCATTCATGGGCCTTTTTAATTCACTCAACCAACATTTATTGAGAACATCCTATGTTCTAGGCACTGTGCTAGTAACTGGGGATACAGAAATAAAAACCTGCCTCACTCTTAACTCAATGTTGCTTTGAAAGTCCATGGGAAAGAGGGACTCACTCATAAATGATTTCCATGTCATGAGGTACACTCTGGGTTTGTAAAACTTGCTTTGGGAACTTAGAGGAAAGCATGCTTGGGGCTGCCTCACCTGGCTCTTCCTTTCTGTGAAAACAGGCATCCTCACCTTTCTGTGCTTCTGTGAAGTTCTTTCATACATGCCTACATATATATGTTTCCAGCTGAACAACTTTGGTTATCTGGGGCAGAGAATTTAAGATTGGCCTGTCTTGGTCAATTCTGGAGCTCTTGGTTTACGAAATATCACTTCCAAAGGGGCCACATGTAGGGAGCGATGCAGGTGCCTGATATGCGTGGTGATCAGGGCCATGTGACTGTGTTCCTGCTTCTAAGTCACAACTGATTTGGTGAATTTCCACCTTTCACTGTCCCCACCCCATTCCCTTCTCCCTTTATATTCTCACAAGTACCATTTCTGAGAAAAGCCTTTGAATTCAGAAAGGCTACAAAATTCTTAAAAGTGGCAGAATTCTACAAATACAGCTTTGGGAAACTTTTTGCCTGTGAAGGGAAACCTTTTCTTCTTGAGGAAAACCCAGCCTCAAGAGATAGATGGTTGGTAATCAAATTTGACATGTATTGAGGAAAATCAAATTGTAGAGCTTGAAAGGCCCTTGAAGATCATCAGATTCTAGTCTAAGCCACTTAGCAACTGAGGCATTAAGCGATTTTTCATAGCCACACAAATCGACAGAATCAGAAAATATTTGCTGTCTAGATTCCCTCTTCATTACAAAGGCCCTCCTCTGGGGCTCCCCCTACTTTTCCCCTGTCCAGCAGCTAAAGGGTGAACAACAGGCACAGCCTGGGAGCCTTCAGGACTTGAAACCCCACTCCTGCTCCAAGCTGCTTTGTGTTTGGTCAGTACCCATGGTATCGTGATATTGTGAGCATCTCCCCTGGAAGGCTGAGTACAATTCCAACAGGAGGTAAGGAGAGTGACCACAGCTTCCAGTGGGAGGAGGGATGTGAGCAGCCACACAAAGACTGGAGTTGGGAGATGTTCTGAAAAGCGGGAGGCAGTGGTCATGGGCACGGCGGGAGCAGGAGAAATTGAAGGTAGGTTGAGGCCGAGTGAGGATGCCTTGCTTCCCCTGTCTCTCTGAGCATCATGAGAAGAACTGGGGCAGGACTGTAGGGGAAGAGGTGGGAGCAGGAGGTCCCCAGGAGCTGCTTACCACTCCACACTCCGTGCTCGGGAGGTTGGCGAGAGTGCTGGGGAGAGTGGTGCCGGGGAGCATCGTCAGTGATGTCATTGAACTAAACACCTGGCACCTGCTCTACAGACAGTTGAAGCACCTTCAGTGAGGAATCACTTCATGAATAGCATGGCAGGGTGAAGAGAACCCAGAGGAGCCCTGGGCTTGGAGACCCGGCAGTGGGAAGCTGCGACTGTCGTGGGCCTGAAGGGGTAGAGGGAGAATAGCCTGGTTGGAGCCCAGTGGCCACAGGAACCACAGCTGAGGGGCCACCTGCAGAGTAGGTGGGGAGCACTAGGGGCTGAGTTGGGTCCCCCTTCCCTAAATTCTTATAAAGCCCTGACTCCCAGCACCTCAGAAAGTGAGTGTATTTGGAGATCGGTCCTTGAAAAAGGTTAGTCAGGTGAAAAAGAGGCCATCAGGGTGGCCTGGATCCAGTCTGACTAATGTCCTTACAAGAAGAGGTGATGGGGACACAGAGACACAGGGGGAAGCCCATGTGAGGACACAGGGAGAATAGGGCAAGGAGGGAGGCCTCAGAGGAAATGCACTCTGCCCACACCTGCACCTTCAACTTCCAGGCTCCAGCCTCACAGACTGTGAGTAAATAATTGTTTATGCTACGGAGTCTGTAGTGTTTCATTATCGCATACCCAGCAAACTAATCCAGGGAGAGACGCACCCCCTCCCGGAAATACAGCTTGATCATGGATGGCATGGGGAAGAAACACCCTGGCCTTTCTCAGTCTTATCCAAATGCCAAACCCACCTGGAAGCCAGCAAAGGAATCCAACCGATGTGTTCCATGTGCGCCAATGTCCCAGGACACCCGTGGGGCAAAGAGAAAGGGAACATGAATAGCCAGGGTAAAAAAACAATCAGCAAAGGCATCCAGACAGGTATTGAGAAATCAAGACAAGCTCTATGGAGGAGGTAAATCGTGAACGGAGTCTGGAATCACAAGTTAATATGAGTAAGGCATGTAGAAACCTACTTGGCCCACCATGAGGTATCTTTGTCGTTTTTATCACATTTGATATTGATTCCTATTTCTAATTCCTCCTAGAAATACTGGAAGGTTGGTATTATGTTCTCGTTTTTACAGATAATAACATTAGGCTCAGGGAGGCTGAGCCAATGGCTAAGCCAGTATCCACTCGGGCCTGCCTGGCCCCAGAGCCACAAGTCCAGGCCGTATCCCATGAGGAAAAAGCCCTCAGCCAGAGGAGGACGACTGGGTGAAGGGCAGTTCCGGGGCAGGGTGCTGCAGAAGCAAAGATGTGCTGGCGAGAGACATGGGCACCTCTGGGGACCCGAGATGGTGCACCAAGGTGGGTCTCAAGAGCGCAGCGCGGGAGAGGCAGGAAGCCAGGGGAAGGGAGGCTGGGCCAGATACAGAACATCCTCTCCTGCCTTGCCAGAAGCTGACACTCCTCCCAGGAAGCTTGGGAAGCCTTCCAGGGATTCAGATTGTAGATTGAGCATGTTGATGGCAGTTTTAGAGAATGTCATATTCTAGCAAGTAAGACTCAAGGCAGGGAGATCAGTTAGAAGACCTTTGCACAAAGCCAGGTGAAAAACAATGAGGGTCCTTACCAAAGACCGGCCGTGAGGACGGGGGATGTGAAGGGTGCTGGTGGGGGAAGCCACAGACTGGTTGCTGTGCAGGACTTGAAACTCACTGGATTTGGGAAATGGGGAGGAGGAAGAAGCAAAGGCTAGCTCTGGGTTCCTGGCTTGGGAAACCTCACGGATGCTGGTGCCTTTCCCAAAGGCTGGGAGCAGAGGAGGAGGAACCTGTTCAGTGGGAAAATGATTGCTGCCTGGACACGTGAGTTTCAGGTGCCTCTGGGTTACCAAGCAGAACAGACAGAGCCAAGTTCCATGAGAAAACACAGCAAGCCCAACAACAACTTAAATTTTGTTAAGTATCTTACAGCACAATCACAATATTTTGATTGCTCTAAAAATGATGATTTGTCCCACCTTTGGTAGCAGTGAAAGCATATGCCACCATGAGTAGGTCATCGCTATAAGCATGTTATTTTAAGAATTTTAAAATGGGCCAGGTGTGGTGGCTCACGCCTGTAATCCCAGCACTTTCAGAGGCTGAGGTGGGCAGTTCACGAGGTTAAGAGATCGAGATTATCCTGGCCAACATGGTGAAACCCCGACTCTACTAAAAATACAAAAATTAGCTGGGTGTGGTGGTGTATGACTGTAATCTGAGCTACTCAGAAGGCTGAGGCATGAGAATCACTTAAATCCAGGAGGTGGAGGTTGCAATGAGCCGAGATCACACCACTATACTCCAGCCTAGTGACAGAGGGAGACTCCATCTCAAAAAAAATTTTTTTTTTAAAGAAAAGGCTGAGCTCTAATTTTGCGAAAAGTACTTAAATAAGCATTGGAAGATAAACAGGTAAGAGTGAAAGATAAATAAGACAGTCTTCCAGGAAAAGCTGACAGTGGAGTCACAAAACTGAAACAAAGGGTGCTAAAGAGAATGGAATGCTGAGTGCAACACCAATGCGGACGTGCTTGATACCGAGGTTCTCACCTGAACACCCGTATGACAATGACGGCTACTTCTGGATCCCATTCCAGTCCTGCTGTCAGAGTGGAAAGTAATGCTAGGCATAAAGGCCAGATGCAGGCAACGACTCTTAAATTTGACTGGCAGAGTGAATTATACATGTCATGCAGTAGGCCTCTTTCTAATCTATCATTTCAAATTTGTCAGCTTAAATAGGCAACAGATACTGAGGAAGTATGCAATGTCCTAAATTGTAAAGGTAATTTTTAAATGTCAATGTATGCTAAATAATAACTTCAAAGATGGTTTTCTGAGATCTTAATTTGAAATAATTTATTTTATCATGTACCTCATTTCCAGTAGTTTGGGAGTTCTGACAACCCAACTGTGCTCAGCAGATAGCCTTAGGAAGGAAACTGTATGAAAGAGAGACAGTCTCATCGAGAGATGGCTCTCTGTCCTCCTGAAAGTTCCTTGCAATAACATACATGCAGTTACGCTGTTGCTCAGATAATGTCCCTAATATATATTTAGAGAATAATAAAGATAAGGTACTATATTATTTATTATAACAGAGAAAACTATGTGCTTTGCAAGGCCAATTAAAGAAGATTCTAAGGCACACATTTAAAGCTCTGTTTTATTATGACTTTATTGAGATTTCCACTCATAAAGAAAGATGAGGAGTTGAAAATATACAGAAAGGCAGGAGTATTGCCCCTACTCTAACAAGTAAAAACTAGATATATCATAGAATTATAACTTTTCCTGAGCCCATCAAAGACCTGAGGTCACAGAGTAACCAAATAGTTCCAAATCCAAGGAAAGACAATTCTTTCCAAGGATAGAAAAGATCTGTGCATTTGTCCACCAGTGGTAAGTGGAAGAAACAGAACCCCAGCTACCATACAAGTAGAAAAGAAGATACACCTAGTAAGATGATCAACCTTAGTGACAGATTTCCAGAGGCCAAGAGTGAGCTAGTATGAGAAAGAGCCACTTCCGGGATCTCCCCACAGACTTCCAGTAGATTCTCATGAGAGCCACTTCCAGGATCTCCTCCACAGATTTCCACCAGATCCTTATGAGAGCCCCTTCAGGCTCTTCTTCACAGGCTTCCACCAGATTCCCATGAGAGATTTCAGGATTGTGGTTGGAGCATTAGAAAGAGTCTCATGGTGTTGCAGATGTGGACTGGGAAAGTGCTGTCACTGCGGGACAGTGGTGAGTCCCACCCAGACCCCCTGGTTTGTGGAACTAAAACCTTAATTCATTGGAAGACGAGCAAGAAACATTTAGCCCCAGGGCACAGATGAACATGCATATGTCTGAGGAAGAATTTTTAAAAGAAATCCTCTAACCTTTGGGGAAGAAAATAAAATAATCCTGGCCCCAGAGCCCTCATGGGCCTCCTACAAGTGGGGGAGGGTAGAAAATACCAAACATCTAGGGTTACCAGATTGAGCAAAGTAAAATACAGTTAAATTTGAATTTTGTAGAACAAGAAATAACTTTTAGTGTAAGTATATTCCAATATTTGGGACACAGTGATGTTAACAAACTCTTCATTGTTTACATGCAATTTAAATTTAAATGGGCATCTGATGACCCTAGGCACAAAAGCTGGGCCAAAGATATGCAGGAAACTTTAGCTCCAAGGGAAGGAGGGGACAGCCCAACTCTGAAGTCCCAGACACACAGGGCCTGCCTGAGGCTGAGGCTGAGGCTGGTCCAGGACAGCAAAGAATTCTCCTGCTTCTACCACAAGGATTGTTCATAGCAAGTAATCAGCAGCCACAGCCTGCTACTGGGAACTGGCAAGAGCATAGAGAGAGAAAATGTCTGTGGTGCAGGAGTACTGAGGAGGCCAAAGCTGAGGATGGAGCAGGAACATTGAGGAAAACTCTCCAGGACCTGAGCAGCCTGTTTCACAACCTGTTTCACAATGAAACAGCAGAGATCACTGAAGCCCCGTGGTGCACTGAAGGGAACCAGAGCAATGGAGCCCAGTTCAACTCAACTCCTGCCCAGGTTGAGTCAAGTTCCCAGATAAACTACCCAGAAGAAGAGTCAGAACCATTTCCAGGGATAGATATTATATACCTCAGTATATCACAACCAAATCGAAGGCAAGAACTAAAAAACATACTGCAGGCCAAAGTTCATGGGAGAAAAAGATGGAAGCAACCCAAATGTCTATCAACAGATGAATGGATAGACAAAACAAGGCTTATACATATAATGGCATATTAATCAGCTTTAAAAAGTAAGGAAGTTCTAATACTTGAATGAATCTTGAAAACATTATGCTAACAAAGGAGGCTAGAACAAAAGGATAATTATTGTATAATTCCACAGTAATTATCCAAGAGGTTCTAAGAGTTATCATACTCATAGAAACAGAAGTAAAATAGAGGTTCCCAGGGGCTTGGGGAGGTAAAAGTGAGGAATTATTATTTGGGGTGATAAAAAGTTATAGAAATGGATGGTGCTTATGGTTGTACATATTGTGAATGTACTTGATGCCACAGAATTAGACACTTAAAAATGGCTAAAATGGGCCAAGTGGGGTGGCTCACACCTGTAATCCCAGCACTTTAGGAGGCTGAGGTGGGTGGATCATTTGAGGTCAGGACTTCAAGACCAGCCTGGCCAACATGGTGAAACCCTGTCTCTACTAAAAATACAGAAATTAGCCAGGCATGGTGGCGGGCCCCTGTAATCCCAGCTACTCGAGAAGTTGAGGCAGGAGAATTGCTTGAACCCAGGAGTTGGAACTGAGATCACACCACTGCACTCCAGCCTGGGTGACAAAGCGAGACTCCATCTCAAAAAAAATAAAATTAAAAATAAAATAGTTAAAATGATGAATTTTATATTATATATATGTTTTAAAATTTTTTTAATAAAAATTTTAAAGGAGTTCATAAAAATCTCTAGGCTCAGATAGCTTCACTGGCAGATTTACCAAACATTTAAGAAATAGTACCAATCTTACACAAACTTAGCATAATAATTTTCTTTCATTTAGCATAACGTTTTCAAGGTTCACACATGTATCAGAATTTTATTCCTTTTCAAAGCTTTCAGATAATTGAGAGAGAACACTTATCAATTAAGTCTGTGACGTTAGCATTGCCTTGGCACCAAAACCAGATGAAAACAATACAAAAAGAGAACGCTACAGGCCAATTCCCATCACGAATATAGGTGCAGAAATCCTCAACAAAAGATTAGCAAGTCAAATAAATGATATATAAAAGTATAATAAATCATGACCAAGTTGAATTTATTCCATGAATGCAATGCTGGTTCAAATATTAGAAAACTAAACAATGTAATTTACCATATCAATAGACTAAAGAAAATAAATTATCAGTTGAGATTCAGAAAAAACATTTGACAAAATCCAAAATCCATTTTGATAAAGACTCTCAGTAAACTAGGAATATGAGTGAACTGCCTCGAAGTAAGCATCTACCAAACATCTGCTAACATCACACTTAATGATGAAAAACTAAATATTTTCACCTTATGATCAGGAACAGGACAAGGATGCCCACTTTCCCTAACCCTATTGAACCTCATATTGGAGATCTTAGCCAAAACTCTAAAGTGGTGTGTGGAAAACAATATATACCAAAAGAAAGAGAAAGAGATAAAACTATCTCTATTTGCATATGACATGATTACCTACATAGAAAATCTCAAATAATACACAAAAATAGCTAAAACTAGTCAATGAATTTAATAAGGCCACAGGATACAAGGTCAATATAAAAAATCAGTAGTTTTATTATATAATAGCAATAAAAAAGTAATTGAAATAAAAAACTGTATTATTTACAATTGTACCAAAAAACAGAAAATAAATATAAACCTAATTAAGCATGTATAAAGTCTGTATGTTTGAAAATAACAAAACACTGAGATGAGAAATCTAAGATCTAAATAAATGGATGTGTGCCATTTATGCCATGTTCATGGATTGAAAGACTCAATATTTTTAAAGTACCAGTTTTCCCCCAAGTTGATCTATAGATTCAGTGCTATCCCAGTAATAATCCTTGAAGAATTATTTGTAGAAATCAGTAAGCTTGTTCTAAAATTTATATGGAAAGACAAAGAAACTATAATTGTTGGGTAAATAATAAATATCCTTATGTTTTAAGTCACATTTAGTTGAGTTTTATGTTGCAGCTAAAATCATCCTAACCAATAAGAAATCAACTGTTTTGGCAACAACATTACTTGATATCTAAAGGTAAAATAAAATAGTCTTGACAATTCAGAATAATGAATCAGCCCATTGAAAATACTTGAAATATTCACTTTAAATGTTCTTTGTGTTGATTGAATAATAATTATGATGATGATGATAATAATATAATTTCTTAAGCATTTTCTATGGGCCAGAACTCATCTAAGTAATCCAAATATATTAACTTATTTGATACTTACAGTTATATAGATCAGGTACTATATTCATCTTCATTTTAATGGATCAGAAACTGAAGTTAAGAGAGGGTAAGCCCTCAAAATTATGTGCTAAGTAAGTGGAAGGAGTGGTATTTTCATCCAGGTATGTGACTTCAGAGGAGAAGCACTTAACTACTACTCTACTATAAGAAGTCCCTCCATATTTTTTATGCACTCATTTACTATGTTGTATTCCATTAGAGATCATCACAGAACAACCCTACCCAAAATCCTAATCATTTTTAAAATAAATAATAAAGTTTTAATTTTAATAGTATCATTAAAGTGTCCATAGATGAAGCTGATTAGTAGACTCACAAGTTAGAACTTTTCGTTTTTATTTCATATACTTATATTTCTTAACTGCTATGATGCTAATTCTGCTAAAAGAAGAACATCTGCTAACTATTCATCTTTGCTCGGCTGAGTTTATCCAAGTTAGTAGAAGAAGCAACAACAATAACAAACACAAAACAAAACTTCAAATCTAATTCTGAAGAACAATCAATAGCAGTGTAGAGATGTCTTTGTCTTCTTAGAGCATGGACTAACAAAAGAAAGATAACACTCAGCACATGTAGGCACACATCACAGGTTTTAGGAAAACACATTTCCCTTCTAACTCAGAGAATATATGGGTTTAATCTTAAATTCTTAAATAACCAAATATTCTTTTGGTTCTAGCAGAAAGAAATTGAATTTACTGGAATAATATGAGATGCATGTATTAATTTTCTACTGCTGCTGTAACAAATTACCACAATTTTAGTGGCTTAAAACAACACAAATGTATTAGCTTATAGTTCTGTAACTGTAACATCTGTCAGAAGTCAGACATGGGCTGGATGCAGTGGCTCACACCTGTAATTCCAGGACTTTGGGAGACCAAGGCAGGCATGTCACCTGAGATCAGGAGTTTGAGACCAGCCTGGCCAAAAGTTGTGAAACCTCATCTCTACTGAAAATACAAAATTTAGCCATGTGTGGTGGCACACACCTGTAATCCCAGCTACTCGAGAGGCTGAGGCAGAAGAATCACTTGAACCCAGAGATGGAGGTTGCAGTGAGCCGAGATTGCACCACTGCACTCCAGTCTGGGTGACAGAGTGAGACTCTGTCTCAAAAAAAAAAAAAAGTCAGACATGGGTTTTGCTGGACTAAATTCAAGGTTTCAGAACACTCATTCCTTTCTGGAGATTGTGGGAGAGAATGTTTCCTCCTCATGTGATTTGTCGGAAGAATACCATTCCTTGCAGCTGTAGAACATAGATCCATGTTTTCTTGTTTGCTGTAAGTTGAGGCCAGAGGTAAATTGAAGATGGCCCCTTTTTGCCATCTTCAAACAATGGTGATTTGAATCCTTCACACATTGCATTACTCTGACTCGCTCTTCTTTCATTGTTTTCCACTTTTAAGGACTCATCTTTAGTTTGAGTGGGCATATTGCATATATATATATACACACACACACACACACACATATATGTATAGAATTATATATATATATACATATATATGTATAGAATTATATATATTACATATATGTGTAATACCTATCTATACCATATATATATATATATATATATATATATATATATATAATTAAATACCTATAGAGGAATATCAAGGAAGATAGCCAAGTAGGAAGCTCCAAGAATTGTTGTGTCTGCCTAGACAACAATGGTACTGCTAGAACCTGACTGATGTAATGAGTTTTGGAACTCTGGAGTCTATTTGAAGTTATCTAGCTTCCAGAAGGAGGCTTAGCTGAGATTTAAGGATTAGGACATTCAAAAGAAATTGCTTATATGAGGAAATTTAGAAAGTCAGTATGCATATCTAGGGAAAGATACAGACTCAGAAAAGACCTGAGGTAACATTAAGTTCACATCTGAGGCTGATCCCCAGCATAGAATATATATATATACGTATATATATATATATATATATATACGTATATATATATATATATATATATATATATATTTAAACTAAAGAATATATATATATCTTTTTTAAAAGAAACAATATATATATGTATTTTTTTTAAAACAGCAAACTCTTGTAAACAGAGAATTTGATTTCCAAAGCTACTACATTATAAGATCCAAATGTCCAGTTTTCAACAACAACAACAACAAAAATCACAAAGCATACAAAGGAACAGGAAAGAATTGCTTGTTTACAGTAACAAAATAAAAGAACAGGAACCATACCTGAGGAAGACCAGAGGTCAAACTTACTACACAACGACTTTAAAACAGCTGTTTTAAAGATGCTTTAAGAGCTAAAGGAAGACATGGACAAATTCATGAAAATTATGTATGGACAAATGGAAATATCAATAAAGACAGAAAACAGAAATTCTGGAGTTGAAAAGTACAATAACATAACATTCACTTTAGTGAATGTTTGAAACTCTAGTTTCTAAAGCAAATTTGAGCAGGCAGAAGAAATAATCAGCAGACTTAAAGATAGGACAATGGAAATTATGAGTCAGAGGAACAGAAAAAGACTAAAGAAAAGTTAACAGAGTCTAAGGGACCTGTGGGACACTGTCAAGCAGACAAACATATGCATTGTGTCAGTTCAAGAAGAAGAGAGAAAGATATTTAAATATATAATGGTTATAAATGTATCAAATTAGAAGCAAGGTATGAATCTACAAATCCAAGATGAACTCAGTGAATTCCAAGTAGGAGGAATTCAAAGAAACTCACATCAAGACAATAATTAAACTGTTGAGAACCAAAAACAAAGAAACTTGAAAATAATAAGAGAGAAATGAATCATTACATACAAGGGACTCTTAATAAGAATTATCAGCATATTTCTCATCGACAGTGAAGGAGGCCAGAAGGCAGTGGATTGGTATATTCAAAGTGCTGTAAGAAGAAACTGTTGACTAAGAATTCTATATTTGGCAAAACTGTTTCAAAAATGAGGGTGAAATTAACTCATTCCTAGATGAACAAAAGCTGAGGAAGTTCATTATTACTAGACCTGCCCTGAAAGGATGCTAGACAGAAATTCAAAGCCATATGAAGAAATAAAGATCTCCAATAGAGGATTTACATGGGCAATTATAAAAGTTAATATAACTGTAATTCTGTATTGTAACTCCCCTTTTATTTTCTATGATTTAAAAGTCAATACATAGAGAAACAATTTTTAGTCATTGTTTTTGATCATATACAATTTATGACATCAACAACTAAAAGGTGAAGACAGAGCTGTAAGCTAGTGTAAGTTCAAATTAGACTGTTATAAATTTGAGATGTTAAATGTAATTCCCATGGAAACCACAAAGAAAATAGCTATAACATATACATCAAAAGAAACAAGAAAGCAATTAAAATGTTTCACTAGGCCGAGTATGGTGGCTCATGACTGTAATCTCAGCACTTTGGGAGGCTGAGGCAGGCGGATCACAAGGTCAGGCGATGGAGACCATCTGGGCCGACATGGTGAAACCCTGGCTCTACTAAAAAATGCAAAAATTCACTGGGCGTGGTGGCACATGCTTGTAATCTCAGCTACTTGGGAGGCTGAGGCAGGAGAATCACCTGAGCTAGCGAGTCAGAGATTGCAGTAAGCCAAGATCATGCCACTGCATTCTAGCCTGGTGACAGAGCAAGACTGCCTCAAAAAAAAAAAAAAAGTTTCACTACAAAAACTCAAACACAAAGTAAGACAGTAATGTAAAGGATGAAAACAAAAAGCAAAATAGAAAACAAATAGCAAAATGGCAGAAGTAAATTTCTCCTTACTAGTAAATATTTTACATATAAATGAATTAAATTCTAAAACAAAAAGACAGAGATTGATGAATGAATTTTTAAAAATAATTCAACTATGTGCTGTCTACAAGAGATTCGCTTTAGATCCAAAGACAGAAAAAGGTCGAAAGTAAAAGGATAATAAAAGATATTTCAGGCAAGTAGTAACCAAAAGAGAGCTGGGGAAGGGGTGAAATATTATGTAAAATAGGCTTAATTTTTTAAAAAAGTTGAAAAGAGACAAGGAAAAATATTAGATAGTAATAAAAGTTTCAATACAGCAAGGTGATATAACAGTCATAAACATTTACACAACTAATAACAGACCCATAAGATACATGAAGCAAAAATGGACAGAAGTAAAGAAAGAAATGGACAGTTCTGCAATGATAGTTGGAGACTTCCATAATCAATAGAACAATCAGACAGAAAACAAGCAGGGAAAGGATGACCTGAAGAACATAATAAACCAACTGGATCCAACGGATGTATATGAAATGTCTCACCCCGTAAAAACAGAATATACATTCTTCTCAAATGCAAATGGCACATTCTCAAGGATAGAACAGATGTTAAGCTACGAAATTAGTGTCTATACATTTTTAAAATATTGATTTTATAAAAGTATCTTCTCTGAATATAGTAGGTTAAAGTAAGAAATCAATAATAGAGAGAAAACTAAAAAATTCACAAATATAATTAAACAGCATGCTCTTAATCAACAGGTTAAAAAAGATATCACAAGGGAAATTAGATATTACTTATAGATAAGTGAAAATTTAAACAATGTATCCAAATTTACAGGATGCAGTGAAAACACTGCTAATAGGGAAATTTAAAGCTGTAATTGCTTACATTAAAAAAGAAGAAAGATTTCAAATCAACAACCTAAATTTACACTTTAAGGAACTTGAAAAAGAAGAACAAACGAACCCCAAAGCTAGCAGAAGGAAGGAAATCATAAAGATTAGAGCAGATATAAATGAAATAGAGAATAGAAAAACAATAGAGAAACTCAGTGAAGCCAAAAGTTGGTTCTTCAAAAAGATCACAAAATTGACAAACTTTAGCAAGATTGACTAAGAAAAAAAGAGACACTCAGATTACTAAAATCAGAAATGAAAGTGGAGGCATTACTAACGATTTTTCAGAAATATGAAGGATTTTAAGAGAGTACCACGAACACTTGTACACCAACAAATTAGACAACCTAGACAAAATGGTCAAAATTCTAGAGATGCAAAATCTACCAAGACTGAGTCATAAAGAAATAAAACATTTTAATAGACCTATAACTTGTGAGAAGATTGAATCAATAATAAAAAACTTAAAAATAAATACATAAATAAAAAAAATCCAATCAAAGAAAAGCCCAGAACCAGATGGCTTTACTGACAGATTCTACCAAATATTAAAGGAGAAAAAACACCAACCTTTTCTGACTCTAAAAAAATTTAGGAGCAAGAAATACTTCCTAGCTTATTCAGAGGACAGCATTGCTCTGATACCAAAACCAGACAAGAATGTGAGAAGAAAACTATAGATGAGTAGTCATTATATATAGCGATGTAAGGCCTATCAATAAAATACTACCAAATAAAATTCAGCACCATATTACGAGGATCATACACAGTGAGCAAATGAAATTTAGTCCTGCAAAGCAAACATGCTTCGACATATGACAATCAATCATGAAATACACAACATTAATGGAATAAAGGAAATAATCCCACACAATAATTTCCATTGATGCAGAAAAAACATTTAACAAAGTTTAACCCTTTTTCATGGCTAAACAACACCTCTAATTACCATCACAATTCAGATTAGGCCTCAACAAATACATTTGGAGAGGACACAACACTTAGTCATAGCATAGTCACAAAACTCAGGCAAGAAAAAGGAATAAAAAGCATTTAATTTGGAAAGGAATAGATAAAATTCTTCCTATTTGTAGATGATATGATCTTATATTATTTAAAACCTTAAAGATTACACATGCACACACACACACACACACACACCTCATATAAAAATTCAGCAAAGTTGCAGAATGCAAAATCAACCATGAAAACTATTTGTTTTTCTAGACACTTACAATGAGCAATTCAAAATGAGTATTAAAAAACAATTCCATTTATAACAGCATTAAAAAAATAAAATCCTTAGGATTTAACTTAACGAAGGAGGTGAAAGATATGTACACCGAAAACTATAAAACTTTGTCGAAAAGAAATTAGGGCTAAATAAATGGAAAGACATCCCATATTTATGGATTGTGACTTAATATTGTTAAGATATCAGTATGACCCCCAAGTGATGATCCACGGATTGAATAACATCTCTATCAAAATCCTAACATTGTTTTATGTTGAGAAATAGAAAACTCCTAAAATTCATACAAAAGGGACCCTGAATAGCCAAAAAAATCTCATCAAAGGAAATATCGGGTTGGAGCACTCACACTTTCTGATTTCAAAACTTACTAGAAAGCTATGGTAATCAATAAGTAGTGACATAAAAACTAAACAAAGCTATGGTAATCAATAAGTAGTGACATAAAAACTAACACATAAGCCCTTGGAGTATAACAGAAAGCCCAGAAACAAACCCTCACACGTATGGACATATGATTTGTGCCATGGATGCCAAAAGCATTCAAGGGGAAAATAAATCTTTTCAACAAATGGTGTCAACCTCAACGTCCATGTTAAAAAAAAAAAAAAGGAAGAAGAAGTTACATCTTACCTAACACCATATGCAAAAATTAACTCTAAATGAATCAAAGACCTAAATATAAAAGCTGAAACTATAAAATTAAGAAAACATAGGGGAAAGTTTTCATGATATTTGATTTGGTAAATGTTTCTTAGATATGACACCAAAATCATGGGCAGCAAAAGAAAAAAAATTGACAAATTGTACTCTATCAAAATTAAAAACTTTTTTTTTTGCCTAAAAACACTATAATTACAGTTCAAAGGGCCACCCATTTAATGAGAGAAAATATTTGCAAATCACATGTCTAATGGATTTAATACCCAGACTATAGAAAGAGCAATAACAAAAATCACACAACCCAATTTCAAAATAAGCCAAAGACTTGAACAGATATTTATCCAAAGAAGACATGCAGATGGCTGATAAGCACATAAAAAGATATTCAACATCACTAATTAGTAGAGAATCTCACATGAAAACCACAATGAAACACTACTTCCCACTCATTAGGATGGCTATTGTAAAAAATATAAAAGCAATGGAAAACAAAAACAAGTGTTGGCAAGGAGGCAGAGAAATGGGGATTCTTGCGCATTGCTGGTGGGAATATAAAATGATGCAGCCACTGTAGGAAACAGCATGGCCGTTCCTCAAAAAATTACGCATAGAGTTACCATACGATCCAGAAATTCTACTTCTGCATAGATACACAAAAGAACTGAAAGCTAGGACATAAACAGATATTTTTATAACCATGTTCATAGTAGTATTATTCAAAATTAGTCAAAAATAGAAATAACCCAAAGGCACATTGATGAATACATGGGGAAACAAAATGTGGCATACTCTAGTTTTTAGAAGCAGTCATCCAGCAAAGCCCCACATGCAAAAGGGGGAAGACATGGGGAGGGAGGACTAAGCACATCCTCTGGAGGGCAAGGTGTTACATAATTATCTGTAATCCTTTTATACGAAAGATTTGTTTGTTCTCCTCTACTTACGTATTTATTTGTTTATGCAGTTTATTTATATTAGTATGGACTCACGATGTTTATTTTACACTTTAGGTTATAATTCAATACTATGTTCTCTATTTTCTTGTTGAAATGGTTTCAGCTTTGGCGGTTGGGAACTCTTCCAAATTGGCTCCTGTATCCCTTGGTCACACCTCGTTTCTTTGATTCTTGGTACTTCTTTTCTTGCTGCCACTACAAAATACTCTGGGTCTACCTTGTATTTTCCCTGTCAGTCCCATAGTCAGTCATTTCTCCAAGGAGCCCTGGTTCCTTTTATTGAAGAATGATTAGAAAGAAGTTAAGACCTTGGCACTGGGTTTGCCCATTGCCTCAAGGCCCTCTCAAGGGGCAGACCTAGGTTGTAAATTGTATACTAACTCATGTACACACACATGGCTATAATTATTCTACATCTGTCCATCTGCATTAAGCTAACCTGAGTTCATATTGATGTCCCCAAGTCTGATACAGTACCACCAGTACACAGAGTTCATTCTAGTTTTCCCAAGGAGCAGTATCATTCAGGACATAGGCTTAGGCAAGAACTTCATGGCTAAAACACCAAAAGCAATGGCAACAAAAGCCAAAATAGATAAATGGGATCTAATTAAACTTAAGGGCTTCTGCACAGCAAAAGAAAGCAGTAACCAACAGAATGGGATTAAATTTTTGTAACCTATCCATCTGACAAAGGGCCAATATCCAGAATCTACAAAGAATTAAAACAAATATGCAAGAAAAAAACCAACAATCCCATCAAAAAGTTGGCGAAGGATACGAACAGACACTTTTCAAAAGAAGGCATTTATGCAGCCAACAAATATGAAAAAAGCTCATCATCGCTGAGTCTACTATTAAAGTAAAGGCACTGATTGGAAGGGAATAGGGTGCTGAAAGTTGAAATGGAGATATGAGAGAAGCCTCTGATGAAGCTGAAGACACTGAGCCCCTAAATTCTGTTTTCTGTTAGTGGAAGAGGTCTTCATACCCAAGTGGAGGCAGAATCCCCAGTCCTAGTGGAAGCAGTGTCTTACCCCATGTCTTAGGGCCTTGCCTAAGAAAACTGTAATGTCCTACCATGAGGCAGTTGCCATGCAAGGCACTTCTGCTTCTCCTCAGAACCTACCCTCCAGCATTCCTCTTTCGTTTCAGACCTATAACTAGATCCAAGTCCCAGCAGCACCTAAAGGGGAGATATAAGGTATAAACCAGGAGAAAGTGTGCTGTACATCAAATAGACAATTTGAGTTTTCTAATTTATACAAGCAGAAAACTGAGGAATATGTGGAAATGGATATAAGCGTGTGGGATAATGAAGGAAGGAACATAAACTTGGATCAGGCAAAATTTACTAATATGGCCTCACTAAGCAGTGATTCTACATTTAATGTGACAGCTCGGGGAGTTAGGAAGGACTCTGATTGCTTGCTTGTTTTCTTGGCTGAAACATAGACCAAAAGACAGCATTATTCTGGGAGTTTCTGTGAGGGTGTTTATAAATGACATTAACATTTAAGTAGGTAGAATGAGTTCAGCAGATGGCCCTCCCTTGTGTGAGCGGGCCTCATCCAATTAGTCGAAGACCTAAATAGAACAAAACGTCTGACCTTCCCCTAAGTTAGATAATTATTTCTGTCTGATGGCCTTCATACTGGGACATTGGCTTTTTTTTTTTTCTGCCTTCAGACTTTATGGAAATACCAGCTCATCCTGGGTCTCGACTTTGCCAGTCTTTGGATGGAAACTACACTATTGGGTCTCCTGTTCTCAGGTCTTTGGACTTGGACTGGAACTACATCATTGGCTTCCCTGGGTCTTTGACTTGCCAATTCACCTTGCAGATCTTAGGACTTGCCCACCTCCATGATTGTGTGAGCCAATTTCTTATAATCAATCAATCAGTCAATCAATCACCATTGGTTCTGTTTATCTGAAAACCCTAACACAGCATCATTCCATGAAAGCAATGGATGACATAATTTTTATGCCCTTGGCATAATTCTGGCACAGCAGCATAGAAATTGGCTGCTATGAACATAACATGAGAAAAACCTTATGGTTGGAAGCTTTTTCTTATACTAGATTTAAAAAAATTATGACAATTACCTGTAATATAAGGTATTCTAGTTGTTATCTGCAAAGAGAACCAGAGTAGTAATACTTAGGTAACCCCAAAGACCTTTGAGAAGTCACAGGTTAAGGGGAGGACATCATATGAGGATCAGGTAAATCCACTTATGGGCACTGGGCCCCATTCTGCTAAGTAATGGCCTTCACTCTAGTGCTGCCAGTCATGTAACAAAAAATAAAATAGGTCTCCTTTAAAAAATAACTTTACAAAATAATTGAGTCAATTTCTTTGCTGAAGGCTGTGTTCCCTGTTTCTCATTGCAAAAGCCATTTATCGAGCATTCACAGCTTGTGAAAATTGCTTTATGAAATAGAAGACCACAAGACTGAGTTGCCTGAAATCCTTCTGACCACAACTGGGGGCAACAGGAACTCAAGAGGGCCTGGCTTCCAGGACGATGGAGCCACCAGCTGGCCAGCTGAATCCATCATGCCACTTAAAAAGGACAGGTGTGACAGAATCAAACAGGACTCTGAGGTAATCCACAGACCACTTGCTGAGTCTTGCCACATCTGCACCTGCTACCATCTGAAACATAGATCCCACTCCCTTTGGAGGAAATGGGTGAAAGGGAAGTATGAAGTGCCAGTGCAGTAGCAGAGTGAAACTTGAGTCACCCATTCCCCAAACTCCCCTAGACACCAATGCTTCTTCCGTCTCCTTCCCTTCAAATATTCTGCCATGGGACCACCAAAATGGAAATATTTTGGCAAATTAGCGTAATAGCCAATGCTTCAGAAGAAAAAAGGAAAATTCCATCTAATTAGTATCCAGAAAAAAGAGAGGTAAATGGTAAATGTGGGCATTACTTCTTGTCACACAGATTAGTTATGTGGGTTCTTGGAAAGGGTGGGCGCCCTCTGTGTATGTGCCTGAGAAGGTCCCTGAAGGCAGGTTTCTGTAACTCAACCCTACTGAAACACTGAACAGAGCTAGTGAAAAGATTTCTCAAGCAGATGCAGAACAAGAGGGGACATCTGATGCTTGCTTTATTCAGTTACCAGTAATCTCTCTTGCATCACTCACTTTTGTTAGAATTGACTAATAGGCAGCATGCCTTCACTTGAGCCCAGCAGATATAAGCACCATCCTTACAGGCTGGCTTCCTGACTGAGAGCAGGGAGCAGCAGGCATGGGGCACGCCGGGCGCCAGTTCCAAGCCCTGCTGTGGAAGAATTGGCTCTGCAGACTCAGGAACCCGGTGAGTCCTTGCCTTTGTTTTCCATAGAGTTCCAGTGAGGTCTGGAGCGAGATCAGGGTCTGTTCTTGCCTGCCTGCCTCTGCCTCCTGGCAGGTACAAACACTCACACTACAGGCAATTTGGGGAGGTTGGATTATTTTAAATCAAAACCTGTCCCAAGGGCCAAAGTAGGTGAACACTTTAATGACCAGCATGAAATCAAGGCTGAAGAATTTATCAGAAAAGGGCAAATGTAGGAAAACTCTTAAAAAAAAAAGAAAAAAACAACTGGAATTTGAACTGTAATTTGTGTTCTAAGCATTCATTGTAAAAACTGAGCAGTGATTTCTCAGGTTTAAGGATCAAAGCATTAACTGCATTTAATGCATAAACAGAATTCTACAGGTACTGACTCCAAAGCACGAGACTGCACGATGTGCCTCCGCAGAGCAGGGCATGACGCATCTGCTCAGTGTTATGTTGTAGGGTCACATCTTTTGTGTTAATTCACATCTATTTAGAACTGTATTCAAATTACATCAGCAAGGTTTTCCTACGTAGATTGGAATTGCTCAAATCAAACTTATGTGAGTACTTAAGCAAATATCCCGTATGTTTTTAAAATCAAATAGAAATCAATTGCTTATTATTATGATTAATATTATTCTTGATGCCACTATAGAAACATTAACACATATAAATGTCATTATCAGTAGAAGTAAATCTGCAGTAATTTACCTACAACATTTCTGATTTTAAGGTCTACAGTTAATCCTATGGGATTTTTCTGCTGACAAATGCTTCGGCTTGAAGAGAGTCAGTAATTGACATTGAATTACATTTTGCTGAATCCTCAGAGCCAGAATATTCTATCTCTCTGTGTCAAAATAAAATATATGTTAAAGGAGATGTTTTCTTTTTTATGTGATCTTTAGGATCAAAATAATCTCAGTTGAAAGTTTGTACAAAAGTTTTTAAGTTCAGGAAAAAAGGAGTGAGACACTTCATGAATTGTTAGTGTGCTGGTGTCTGTGTAGGTAGTGTTATATTTATAAACAGTGGATTTCATTGACATGTCAGTTTGTTTTAGGGAATTAGCCTATTTTCCCATGAAAGAGTGTTAGTGTTACAGGTGGAAGTTGGTTCCCAGGCACTGCTCTTTCTGCTTTCTGTATATCAACCTCAAAACAGTTCAGTGATAGAGGTAGCCAGACTGCCTACTCCTCCTTACTGTACATTTGAGTTTTAAAAAATTTTCACAATTACTTTTGCTGCTAAACATCCTCATCAGAAGGTTTTATTTGTTTGATAACTGTTCATTTAAAATGGTAATTCCTGCACTCCACCTTTCTTTCCCTTATTTTTCTTTAGTATTTATCATCTTGTACCACACCACAGATTTTCTTATTTGTCAATTGCCTCTGGATCCTACATGTTACATTCCTGAGAGCTGGACATTTCCCCCAATTAGTTTACCAATGTATTCTCCAGCACCCAGAACAGTGCCTGGCACACAGTGGATGTTCAGTAAATATTTGTTGAATAAGTAAAAGAAGGAAGGAATAAAGCATTTATGCACCTCTGTTAGGTGCCAGATAGTGGGTGAACAAGAAAACTGAGTTTCTGGCCTACAAGGAGCTATAGTCTGTTCAGAGAAAAGCAACGAAAAATGCAATTAAATATGTAATGAAACCACCTCTTGGGATATATCCCACAGATGTCCCTGCACAAATGGGAAGTGATATTTGTGCAAGGTTATTCATTATAGCAATGCCTAGAATAGCAACAGAGTAGAAACCACACAAGTGGTTCCATGCATAGAATTTGGAGCTGCCTGACTGAGTTCAAATCCCAGCTTTGCCACTTGTTAGTTTACTTATTCAGGCAATTTCTTAACTTTGTATTTCTTCTCTGTAGAATGAGATTGTTTGTAAGTATTAAATGAGTTTGTGCATGTAATGTGCTTGTAACAGTGCCTGGTATAGGAGTGGGAGCTGTTTTCTTATTTGGTAGAAATGGGTGGCCTCATATATCTGTGGGTATGAACTTTGGGCTGTGAGGAGAGGAGGCACAAGGCTAACTCTCAGTTCTTGGCTTGCACAAATGGGTTAGAATAGAACTCCAGGGGGATAAAATGTGAATATGTTTACATATCTTAATGTTATTACAGTGGAAATATTGAGGACAGGCCCCTCTGGGTGAATGTCTTTAAACTGACCTATTTTTCATAGCATTCTCCCATTCTCCAATGATAATCTGTAAATTCTTTCTTCTGAATTATGAAGTGAGGTGTTGGCATGAACTGTGGAATAACCAAACTGCCTGAGTGAATAAATGGCCTCAAATAAATGTTTATTTAGTGAATAAAGCCAGGAACTATTTGTTAGATGAAGGAAGCTTTTCTGTTTTTACAACTATTGGGTTTCTTGAGCTTTTTTATTTTTTGAATTCATTGATGCGTAACAGATGTACATAGTGTCAGCATACATGTGATAATTTGTAATAATTTGTATCATTCATAAAGAGCAAATCAGTATGTTTTTACATTTACTTTTTAAAAATCCTTATTATATTTCATCATTATAGTTTCTTCAAAAAATGTCTTATAGATTCAAACAAAAATTTAAAGAGAAGAATAATGGATGAATAGTACCCACCATACTTAATACCTGGCTTTATAGATCGTTAAACTTCTACTATTCCTGGAAAAAATAGTTCTTTACCATTATTTTAATACCACTTATTTTTTTCTCTTGATTTTTATTTATTATAAAAACAGCACTAAAACGAGAAAAAATTTTTAAAAAGTCATCTAAAATTTTATTACCCTAATTAACTTACTTTTGTGGTCTTTTCTTATCCTTTGGCATACATAATACAATATTTTTACATAATTAAAGCCATAGCTTTTTCCCCACTTAATATTGAAGCCTAATATTTTAAAAGTTACTGTTTGGTCTTTATATTTAATGATTTTATTGAATAATAGTTCATCAGTTGGGTACACATAATTATTCCACCATTTCCTTATGTTGAGCGTTAAGGTTCTTTCCAGCTCTTATTGCTATGAAAACTTCAGTATAGGAAGGACATACCTTCGCCTGGATCATTTCCCTTGAATAAGTTTCCTGCAGCAGATGCTGGTTCAAGGTAAAAGTGCTTTGCTTTTGGGCAGGTGGAGAGCAGTTGATGATATCTCAGGGGTGTCCCCATGGATAGTGTCAGTGTGACCCCACAACACTGGCAAATATTCAGTGGTTTCGAGCCATCCTTTTCCACATGAATTTATATTAATTTCTACATTTTATTCTAACTGTAAATCAGTCTAATTCATTACTTATTTTATGTTTTATTTCTTTTAATTTTATTTTTTTTAAATTAACAGATAATTGCACATATTCATAGGGTACGTAGTGATGCTTCAATACATATAATGTATGGTGATCAGATCAGGGTGACAAGTATGCCTGTCGTGTCAAATGTTTATCATTTCTTTGTGTTGGGGACATTCAATATTCTCCTTGTAGCAATTTGAAGCTATATGATTTATTATTATTATTATTTCATACAGAGGTTGGTCTTGTCACCCAGGCTAGAGTGCAGTGGTGTGATCGTGACTCACTGCAATCTCTGCCTCATGAGTTCAAGTGATTCTCCTGTCTCAGCCTCCTGAATAGCTGGGATTACAGGTGCTTGCCACCATGCCCTGTAATTCTACTGTTCTTGGAAAAAATAGTTTCTTAAAATTTTTGTAGTTTTAGTAAAGGCGGGGTTTCACTATGTTGGCCAGGCTGGTCTCAAACTCCTGACCTCGATGATCCAACTGTCACAGCCTCCACCCAAAGTGCTGGCATTATAGGCATAAGCCACTGTGCCTGGCTTATGTGATATATCATTGTTACTACATAGTCATCCTACAGTGGTATAGAGCACTAGAACTCATTCCTCCTATCTAGCTGTAATTTTGTATTCTTTAACAAATCTATCCCTATGCTTTCCTTTCCCCTACCGTTTCCAGCTACTTCTTATTTTAAAGAATGAACAACAATAAAACAAAAACAAGAAAATCATGTAAGCCAAGTGTAACAACAAGAAAATCATGTAAGCCAAGTGTAACAACAACAAGAAAATCATGTAAGCCAAGTGTAAACTCCCTAGATATCTCTTAGTTCTGCAGTCGATTTGGGTTCTTCCATGTTTTAATATTGAATAGAGCAGTTGAGCCTGTAGCATGTGTACTGTGGATGGCACACTTACCCTAAAGTATCCTTCAAATCATGGAGCAGTAACCATTCTCAGTCATTGTTGTCTCCAGGAGCCTGCATCCGTTGAAACCTTGGATGTCTGTTTTGAATCTCACCTCCTGTTACTGCTACTCACTCCTTTCCCTCTCCATTCAATTGGACAGGACTCTGAGCCCTTACTCCGTTAATGAAAGCTGACATCCTGTAAGTGATATCAGCTTTTTGGGTTTGGCCAATTTTACCGAAGACTTGGGCTAGTGGAGGAGGGTTGAAGCATAGTTTGATACGAAGACATCAACGCTTTAAAAAATTCATAGTGTAACCACGGCGGGGCTCAGGGACTCAGCTCCCTCCCCATGCTTGCAAAAATATAACCGGGGAACGGGAGCAGAGCTGTGGGGGCATCCCAAAGATGCTTCCAGTTCTTGAGCTTACTGTTGGAATAATGCTTAGCAGAGAGCGATTTGTGAGAGTGAGGTAAGGAGCCGCGGGTTTTTAACCTCTGAGTTATTCCCGCCCCATTCATGTTCTTGTCCAATGACAGGAGTTCTTTTAAACTTCCGCTGGAGTGATTGATACTTGACTCTGATACCGGATTGGCTGCTAGGTCGGCAACAGAGGTCCTTCCTCCCAGAGCTTTTCGCGGGCTTTTTGAACAAAGAAACTCCTGGAATTTCTACCTAGCCCGCGCGGGAAAGTCAGACAAAGAACTTTAGGTTGGGAATGTGGATGGAGGCATGGCCTGGGAAATTCCTGCCTTTGCAACCACGCCCCTTGTGGACTCGGTAAGAGAAGTTTTTTGTTCATTAACACAGTCCCTCAGTGGTTCTGTCCCATCCATGGGCTGGGAGAGGATCACTGAAACAACGAAACTACACTGGCCACAGTTTTACCAGGAACATCCCTCTGCCCGCGGAAACCACACCTCAGAACCCAGCGACAGATATCCACATGTCTACCACACATAAAACACTGAATTTTTTTTTTTTGAGACAGAATCTCACTCCGTCACCAGGCGCCAGGCTGCAGTGCAGTGGCGCTAGCTCGGCTTCACTGCAATCTCTGCCTCCCGGGTTCAAGCAATTCTGCCTCAGCCTCCCGAGTAGCTGGGACTACAGGCACGCACCACCACGCCCAGCTAATTTTTTTGTATTTTTAGTAGAGACAGGGTTTCACCATATTGACCAGGATGGTCTCGATCTCTTGACCTCGTGATCCGCCTGCCTCGGCCTACCAAAGTGCTGGGATTACAGGCGTGAGCCACGGCGCCCGGGCAAACACTGCATTTTTTATTTAAAAGGCCACACTGATAAAATGCATACTTTCTTTTAGACATGAATCAGAATTACGGTCTCACACCAGGGCTCATCCTTTGGCCTGGCTTTTGCGGGATGGAGGGAAGCCTGTTACACTGTCTGAGTTCAAATGCATCCCTCCCGCCAGCATTAGAGGAACCTGAGTTCAAATGCTATCCTCCCACCCGCATTAGAGAAACCTGAGTTCAAGTGCCATCCTTCCCACCAGCATTAGAGAAACCTGAGTCAGCTCACCCAAACCAAGGCTGAATCCCTGCTGGGCTCTGCCTCTGCATATCTACCTCCTAGCCATCTACCCTGGGGCTAGGTAGAGGAGGTTTCCAAGATCACTACCCTGGAAATCACTGTTTTTCTTTAAGATTTAAAGAAACATATTCTCAAGTTGAGTTTCACCTACTTCAAACCTCAGAGCTTTTGTGTGTTTATGTGTGTGTGTTTCTTTTCTAAAACAAAGCAATCTCCTTTCTTTGAGATTTTTATCTGTCACTGAAATCAGGTGCTAAAAACTGAACTTGGAGTTAAAGTTGGAGTGAATTAAAGAATAATTTTCTTTTGTAAACATCCTGCTAGCTACAATTTCTGTATTTTTCTGAAATGGAAACAAAATTTTCAGATATCAGGTCTCAGAAGTAAAGTAGCTCTTATTTCTTTTGAACATTATTTTAGAGGTTGGATTTTTGCTGGTTTTGCATAGTTACATGTTATAGCTCATCAACTATTTGTTGTCAAATTTGCTATAAAGATTTACTAAGGGAATTAGCAGACACCAGAACGTCAAAGGTGACATGACTGATCTCTCTCATAGTCAGGTTGGAAAAAGTCTTGAATTATCTCCAAAGATATTTCCTGAAAAGATGCCACTGTTGTTGTGTATAATAGGGTCAGGTGCTGTACTCATGCTTATAATCCCAACACTTTGGGAGGTAGAGGGGGGAAATTGCTTAAGCCCAGGAGTTCAAGACCAGCCTGAATAACATGGTCAGACTTCATTTCTGCAAGAAATACAAATGCAATTTTCTGGGCATGGTGGCGTGTGCCTGTAGTCCCAGCTACTCTGGAGGCTGAGGTGGGAGGATTGCCGGAGTCCAGGAGGTTGAGGCTGCAGTGAATCAAGATTGTGGATTGCACTCCAGCCTAGGAGACAGAGTGAGACCCTGTCTCAAAAATAAGAAAATAAAATAAAATAGCAGAAAAGCTTTATATTAGAAAAACCTCAGAAAGTTTACATGTACAAACATTGACTATATTGACAGACTGCTGTTGGACATGTTGCTAAAGGAGTTATAGGTAGAATGAATACCTATGAGTGGGTTTTATGAAATAAAAAAGTAAAAGAAGTCTCTGGCATGGAGTCTTAATGCTGAAAGAGTGGCTGAGATTTGTTTGCCAGCCCAGCATTCTTTCACTTGGAGTCCTACTGTGCTTTGGCTAGTTGGTAAGAAATTTCCCATCAAAAGAGATTTTCTCTAAATGAGTGTTCCCTTGTTGCCCTGCAAGGCAGTTGGGATGCACCCATGGCCGGCCCATGGGAAGTGTATGAGTCTGCTCAGGCTGCTGTAACAAGATGACATGGACATGGTGGCTTAAGCAAAAGAAATTGATAGCCTCACAATTCTGGAGGCTGGAAGTTCAAGGTCAAAGTGCCACAGAGTTGGTTTCTCTGAGTACTGTGAAGGAAGGATCTCTTTTAGGCTCTCCTTCGCCTAGAAGGATAAGATGACCATCTTATCCTTGTATCCCTTCACATTGTTACCACTCTATGCTTGTATATCCAAATTTCTCCTGTATAAGGACAGTCATATTGGATGAGAGCCTGTCCTCTCCTACTCTAGGTGAAGACCCCACTGTAACTAATTACGTCTGTAATGACTCTATTCCTGAATAAGGTCACATTCTGAAGTACTGTGGGTTAGGATTTCAATATATGATTTTGGGGGAAGACAGTTCAGCCCATAAGAGAGTGTTAACATGACCCAGCCTGGGGCTTTATTCATGTTAACCCAACTCCAGCCTCAGGGGACAAACCTATGTTTTAGTGGCTTGGCACTTTTAAGTAGCTCAGCTGGAATCTCTGGTGCCACCACCCTAGAGGAAGTATGCTGTTTAACTTACTCAAGTCAAAGAAAAAAATTTCATCAGAACAAGGGCTCCTTAAGAACAAGCTTAAAATTCTGTACTCAGCATGGAGTAAGCCATGACAGGCTGTGGTCCATTCTGCCCTTCCCTCCCAGGGTGGGAGGTTAAGCTTACAGCTTCAGTGCTGTTCCCAGGGCTCTGATAAATGAGCTGCCCAAGGGGCTGGGATGGCCAAATGGTCCCACGGTCCTGGCCTCTGCCATCAGGACTGTCTTACTCCCAGCTGACAGTCTGTCCAGTTGCACATCCAGGAACCCTCTGCTGTCAGCAGTCTGAAATTTCGTTGAATATCTGTGGTCTGTTTGAATGCAATGATGCTGAATTTCCTGGGCATTGATGAGTCTACTCTGGCCATCCTCAACTGGACTCACTTTCAACATCCCAGTTCCAGGTCCTCTGGCCAGATGGTTCTGAGAGTCCTCTCATGGAAGGACCTGGGCCCTGTGACTCAGGACACAGCTAGGAGTCTGGCCCTGCTCAGACCCTTCTGATGGTATGTCCAGCATAGGCTGCAGGACTTGGTGGTGACACTGGGCAGAGCCTGCTGGCCCTTCTGAGCCCCAAGATAGGCATCATGGTGGCAGTCAGCCCCGTTCTCCTTGGTGTGCTGGCACTTCACAGAAGCTGCAAATGAGCAAAGTACTCCTATGGCTAGAGGTCCCTGGGCTCGGGGCATCCTCACTGGCTGTGAGTCAGAAGTGGGGCTGGGGTGCTGCTGAGTGGTCACCTGCAGGCCAACGTGCTTTCTGCTCCACTTTGCAGCAGTGGCTCATGTCCAGGAGAGCTCCATACACAAACCCACTCAGCTGCAGACTCCAGCGCTGTGGAACAAGATTGGCAGAGGCGAGAGGGTCCTCACGCAGTGTGGGAGCTCTTGAACTATTCTCTTTTCCAGCACTTACACAGAAGTGACACATTTCTTGCGATTAGGCCACACAGATGACTGACATGATGGCTTCTTCCTCTCTGGCTGCAGTCATACAGTGGTGCAGGTGCGACGGTCTCCAGATAAGTTGAATCTCCCACCATGCATGGTGGCTCACGCCTGTAATCCAAGCACTTTGGAGGCCGAGGCCAGCGGATCACCTTAGGTCGGGAGTTCAAGACCAGCCTGCCCAACATGGTGAAACCTTGTCTTAAAAAAAAAAAAAAAAAAAAAAAAGTGGAGTAATTTAACTTCTGTTTGGCTAGATGAGAAGATAAAGTTGATGGTCTTCCTACTTGTCATTAAATTAGGAGCCTGTGGGGTCCTGGGGCTTGGCTTGGGCTGCCCTTATCTTCAGGATTTGCCTCCCTGGGAGGAAACTGCCTTGGTCACTGCAAGGCTACTGAGGGCCATCTGGATGCAACTCAGTTTACTCAGAGTAATGATTTAGGAAAAGCAGTTCAGAAATCTAATAAGAAGCAAACATTCTTTTGTATTTTTTTTAGCATGAGCTGGCACCTGAGAAGCTGTTCGAGGTTGGTTTGTTTTTCCTCATTCATAATCATGATATCAGCAGTGCTGTTTCTTTAATTTCGATTGCTCTTAATTTGCTTCTAAACCTTTAATTTTAGCTTTATTTTCCTCCTCCACTCTCTCTCAAAGCACTAGTGATTGAATAAACAATCAAACAAAAAAAAAACCAACTTTGAAAGGGAGTGAGGGAACTTTTTGCACAGTGAAAGCATCTCATTAAGAGTCTGGCTGTGCGGTGGGCATCTCTTTTGTCCTGCATTGTTGCCTGAGTTTAATAATGTGATAATAGTGGCCGGGAGTGATGGTTTACACCTGTAATCCCAGCACTTTGGGAGGCTGAGGTGGGCAGATCTGAGTTCAGGAGTTTGAGATCAGCCTGGCCAACATGGCAAAGCCCCATTTCTACTAAAAATTCAAAAATTAGCTGGGCATGGTGGTGGGCACCTGTAATCCCAGCTACCCAGGAGGCTGAGGCAGGAGAATCACTTGAATCTGGGAGGTGGAGGCTGCAGTGAGCCAAGATTGTGCCACTATACTCCAGTCTGGGTGACAGAGTCAGACTCTTGCCTCAACAAAAAAAAAAAAAAAAGGAAGAAAGAAAGAAAAATAATTTGAGACTATCCAGTCTTCTAAAGGTATGGAAAAATAACTGGATTTCAAAGGCAAGCCATCCAGTTTCTCATTTACCAATTTGATTGTCAGGCTGAAAAGAGAAAATAATTCTCTCTAGGTTGCTCTTTTGCTGAAATTGTTACCAGTGTATTGGAGGGAAAATTACAAGATCATCAAAAAGCTAGGTCTGGGAGATTTTATTTAGGATGGTGGATTTATGTGGCTTCTGTGTAAAACGAAAACAAAAAATTAAAACAAAAAACAAAAATCCGCAAATACTTTCCCAAGAGGCTTTTCCATCTTACTTGCTAATGTAGGTCTCTTTGGGCAGCCTGGAGTTTCCTGGTGTAGTTATTTACTTTGGCCCAGATAAGGTCTGGGTTTTTCAATTACAGGAAAGGTTTTAAAAACAACAACAAAAACATCATAGAGACCAGGGGGAAAGGCAGCCTCAAGGCTTGTTTTCATGATATTGTATTGGAGGCTGAGGCTGTTTATTGGGGAACTTGTTCTTCTGAAAAACACATTTCTTTTTCGGTTTTGGAACTCTGGAGGCTCCTTTGAAGGAAACCTTGCCTGAGGTCAGCTCTTCGTTTTCCACTCTGTGTGTCCTCTCCTCTCTCTGCTTCATTCTTGTTGGGAATGTCTTCTTCCCCAGCTGCCTGCCTTGGCTAAGCCAGAGGGTTCCCATGAGGGATAGTACCTGTGCCTGGTCCTACCTGATTCGGGGACTGTCCTGGCCAGACAGCACCTGTCATACTCCAGGTTTGAAGTTGGAGCTCCTGGGAGAATTGAACCTGTGTGTCCTTGTGCCCACCTACTTGGAAAATAACCACTCCTTAGGGATGAGAGGGAAGCAGCCAGGAGGCACGATGCCATCTCAGATCCACAGAATGATGTCTTTTGAGTGTCAGCACACAGGGACTGCTACAAAAGATCCTAAATGGAAGTTAAAATAGTGCTGTGCTGTGATCCCGGCAGGACCTGAGAGCAAACTCTCTCCCTCTGCACTTTGTTACATCAGCCAAGCCAGATGGTGTCAAGGTGTGCTCTCTCTCCCTGCCAACAATCATCGTGCACTTTAGACCATGATCTCAGTTGTATTTCCCACACCCCTGCACGACAGAACGTCTCATTCCCATTTCACAGACACAGAAAAGGAGTCAGGAAGGGTGATTAACTTGCGCAGGCCCACTTGAGGGAAGCAGCAGAGCTGTGCTGAACCCCGATTTTATCTGATGCCTGAGACTATGGCACTCTAGGAGAGATTCCTTGAGTAAACAGCACCAATACAGCACTCTGAATTTATTGATGAAGGCTGGAGTGGGTGAACTAGTACCAAATACCACCAAACTATGATAATTAGGAAACTGTCTCTTGCACATACTAGGGACTGCCAGGAATTACTGGAGGCATTACCACAGGACAGCTTTGGTGCTCTCTACAGCACAGCCTTAAACTCTGTCCATAATACACACTGGCATGGGTGGTATGAGTCCCAAATTCCAGGTGGGGTTAGGTGCTGCCCTTACCACTTCTGCTGTGGGATTTCCTTGTTTCTGGTGGTATCTTGATTATCCTACATGCTACTCTTTTAATACATCATATTGTATTGATGCTGGACATCTTTTTACCCTCCCTCCCTCCCTCCCTCTTTTCTTTCCTTTTCTTTTCTTTCTTTTTTTTGACGGAGTTTCTCTCTTGTCACCCAGGCTGGAGTGCAAAGGCACGATCTCAGCTCACTGCAACTTCCACCTCCCGGGTTCAAGCAATTCTCCTGTCTCAGCCTCCCGAGTAGCTGGAATTACAGGTGCCCCATGACTGTGCCTGGCTAATTTTTCCTTCTTCTTCTTTTTTATATTTTTTTGTATTTTTAGTAGAGATGGGGTTTCATTATGTTGGCCAGGCTGGTCTTGAACTCCTGACCTCAGGTGATCCATCCACCTTAGCCTCCCAAAGTGCTGGGATTACAAGTGTAAGCCACCATGCCTGGCCGATGCTGGACATCTCTCAATAAATTCTAAGCCAGGTGTGGTGGCACATGCTTGTATCACCAGCTACTAGGGAGGCTGAGGCAGGAGGATCACTTGAGCCCAGGAGTTCTAGGTTGCATTGAGCCACAATACCCCCACAGCTCTTCAGCCTGGGTGACAGAGTGAGTCCCCATCTCAAACAAAACAAAACAAAATGAAACAAACAAAAATACAACCAACAAAACAAAACCAACACACAAAAAACCCAAATTCTAAGTAGCAGTATGGCTAAGCCCAAAGGGAACTCATATTACTAATCCTTTTTGGGTTTGTGCCATCTGTTGGCTGGCTTCTTCTCGGAAGGGATGCACGGTTCATATAATGCCATTTGATGTGACCAGTGCTGTATTGTCCTTGACTCTGTGTGGTCTGTGCTTGCAAACTGAGTACATGTACAATGGCATTTTAAGGCTTATTTGGTTTTGTATTTTGAGGAGTTAGTGTAAGAATGAACTTTTTTCTTTATTTTTTCCTTATGTAACTTGCCTGTCAAATTATTTCCAATTGTGCCATTAGAAGCCTGGCGATTATATGCATGCCAAGTATTTCTTTGGTTTGCTATCCTCTTTTTTTCTTATTTTTATTGTTCAGACCTAAAAATTTATATATCTTAAAATATTGTCTTTTCCTTTTCTTTGAAATATGTCTTTTGTAATTTTGAAACTGCTGAAATTATTCTTTATTCATCCATAGCTTTGATCAATTTTTTGCTCTCTTGTTTTACTAAAATTAAATTGACTCTATTTTACACTTTCATTTACTTTTGAGTTGTATGTTTTAATTTATTATTATTGTTTTAAAGTCTCAATTCAGGTAGCCGATTGCCATTGTTGAATCACTCTTTTTTACCTCCTTGTACTTAAAAGGTAATTTTGTTGTATCTCTTTTTTAATCTTTTTTAAAAATTACACTTTAAGTTCTGGGGTACATGTACAGATCATGAAGGATTGTTACATAGGTACACACATGCCATGGTGGTTTGCTGCATCCATCCCCCTGTCATCTGCATTAGGTGTTTCCCCTAATGTTATCCCTCCCCAATCCCCCCACTCCCTGCTATCCCTCCCCTAGCCCCCATCACCCCCAACAGGCCCTGGTGTGCGATATTCCCCTTCCTGTGTCCATGTGTTCTCATTGTTCAATACTCACTAACACTCACTTAGGAGTTAGAACATGCAGTATTTGGTTTTCTGGTCTTATGTCAGTTTGCTGAGAATGATGTCGTATCTTTTGAAAGGCAGTAGAGCCTCTTTTGGACTTCCCATGCCACTGCATAGATTTATATTTCTGTTTTGCACTAATTTTATTTTTTTTAAGCATTGAAATGTCAGACTATGTTATAATATTTTGTAGGATTAGAATGTTTCATAGTTCTTCCTTTTTCTTAGGACATTTTTGTTTTTAAAAACACATTTATTTACCAATTATATTTTAGAGCCATTTTGACTTAAGAAATTATTCCAGTTGGTATTTTGGTTATATTTCTGTTTCAATATAAATAGGAACGTGGGATGAGAATGTCCTCTCATCCTCCCCCTTTCCTCACTCCCTGAGTCATCTTGGCCGAGTCCAGGGTCCCTGTGGAAGGAGTACTTGATGTCCTGTATACCTACCTCCCGGCTAGTCTCCTTGTGGCTGTACCATCCCATAGAGTACCTGCACTCAGCCATGGCAGAAAAAACACTACGTCCTAAGTCGCTAGTGCAACCATCCTAACTTGACCATAATAATTGCGGATTTAAAAGATGTCTGTAAATATATATATTTAACTCCATTAGAAATAGTTGTGTTTTGCTGAAAATGCTGTATCAATACCCTAATGGTTGATGCTTAATTTCTAACTTTTTTGCAGTTGAAACAATATTAAAATAACTCTTTTGTACATATTTTAGATACTTTCCCAATTGTTTCCTTATGAAAAATCTATCAAATGAAAATCTTTGGGTTGAAGAGTATATACATTTCAAAATTTTTAAACATCTTGCTTACTTGACTTCCTGAAAGGTTATACCAATATGCGTCTCCTTTCAGTGTTCATACTTAATTTTGATTACTTGTTTGTCTCCTTTGAGTGCTTGAGTGGAGAAATTATTCCTCATTCATCTTTATGTTGCCAAAGTCTTCAGCTGAATGTTTGACAAAGTACGTGCTAAATAAATGTTCAATGAATGAACATTGAAAGGAAAGCAATTATTTTTCAATAGAAAGCCAAAAAAAAAAAAAAAAAAACCAACCCTGTTCCCCACCAAAAAAAGAGCGAAGGGAGAAAAAATTAGTTTATTTCTTTCTGTCAGTATCCAACTAACTAAAAGGTTTGTAAGAAGTTCACTTGCGGAAGGAATTTTGGACTTTGATGGAGAGATGTATGAAAGCCTCGACTCCTAACTATAAAGGATCTAGGCAGATCAACTGTGACTATAGTTGCTGTTTGACATTTGACTTCTCTTAGCTTTGACTTGTGCTTTGTTTGATCCCCTCATGTGAACACTGGACTGTGTTTTCCTGTAGTGATTAACAAAAAGAACTTCAAAATACATCTGGGAAAGTCCCCTCTTTTGAGAAGTTGGCACCTAGAGGCCCCCAATGCCACAAAGAGACACAATAGAATTTCATGCTTCCTTCAAAGCCCTTTGTGTCCAAAGACAAGGGCAACAGACTAATTATGTACTTTACTTTAGCTTTCCTGATATTCTAAACTTAAGGTGTTTTCCTCTTCTCTCAGCCAATGAGATTTTCTGGTTAGCTCCTCCCTTTGAAAGGCTCTGTTTCCTTCTTATTCATTTGCAATTTTATTTTTTGTACCTAAGCATTTTATTCTTTGTGGTTTTTAGTTGCAACCGAATCCATATACCACATGAGCCACTTGGAGAATTTAAAAATATATTTAAACTTAGTCTGGAAGACAGTTTGTTCAAGACAAATGGAAAGTTACATATTGAATCTGTAGGCCTGAGCTTCTGTCCAAGTACTATCACACATTAGTTCCAAGATGCTGCATAAAATAATGATCTTCATGACATACAAGTGTAAAACTGGCATGGTATTACCTGTCTCACTGGTTGTTGTGAGAATTAAATAATGAATGAACAAGTGCTTGCAAATGCTCCATGGTTATGCAAAATTTAAGGACAGGGCTTGGTCTTCACATCCGAATTCTCAGGAGAGCCTCCTTCAGAGGTTGTGTACAGCTCTGCTTCATTTACTTTCAAAAGGACATTTTTTCTATCCTCTTAGACAAAAAGTAAGTCATGTTGGTCCACTGCTATTTCCCCAGTCCCTGTAACAGTGCCTTACGTAGTACACAATTCCTAATGAATGAATGAGTGAACACATTTATTTTTATTGCTCTAGTACCCCACAGTTTATTGATCTATTCTTCCATTGATGGGTTTTGCATAACTTTCCATTTTTGTTTTCCTTTCACAAGTAATGCTGTGTAAACAGTTTTGAGCATTGAGCATACCTCTTGGTTCATGTGTATAATCTCTTCTCAACAACTGTGTGTTTGGTTAAATCACATATATATATATTTTTTAGTTTGAAACCAGTCTAATCTAACAAAATTAATATGGTTCAACTTACTACATAGTTATTGAGTTATTGAGCCACAGAATTTGCAAATCCTTAGCTTACTAATATTGTCAAATTGCCGTCCAAAGTTTCTGTGTATCCATATAGTCACTGACAATGAGTACTGTCAGATTTTTACATTTTCCCAAATTGGTGAGTGTAAAATGATGATCTCATTGGGGTTTAATTTGCATCTGCTTGAGTACTACTGAAATTGAGCATCTTATAAGGTGTTCACATTTTGCTCTGGTCTGCTCATTTCTTTTCTTTTTTGTGGGTGGGGTGGGGCATGGAGTCTCTCTCTGTCGCCCATGCTGGAGTGCAGTGGCGTGATCTTGGCTCACTACAACTTCCACCTTCTGGGTTCAAGCGATTCTCCTGCCTCAGCTTCCCAAGTGGTTGGGATTACAGGCATGTGCCACCATGCCCGGCTAATTTTTTTGTATTTTTAGTAGAGACGGGGTTTCGCTGTGTTAGCCAGGATGGTCAATCCTGACATCGTGATCTGCCCACCTCAGCCTCCCAAAGTGCTGGAATTACAGGCATAAACCACCACACCGAGTCATCTGCTTATTTCTTTTGACTGTGTTTGACTCTATAAATTTCCTTCTCATTGATTTGTAGGTATTACAGATACTGCACTGTCAGTTATATATGTAGAAATGGATCCTTCAAGTCTATGGCTGGTCTTTCCACTCTTCAGATGGCTTTTCTGAAGAACAGAGATTTTAAATTTGTAAATAGCTTAACTTTCCTTTGTTGTTTATGGTTTTTTATGCCTTATTGAAGCATAAACAAAACATAAAGCAGACTATGTTTTCTTCTGAACATTTTTAAAAAGTTTCTTTTACTTTTTGGCCAGGTGCAGTGGCTCACACCTGTAATCCAGCACTTTGGAAGGCCGAGGTGGGCAGATCGCTTGAGGTCAGGAGTTCGAGACCAGCCTGGCCAACATGGTGAAATCCCACCTCTACTAAAAATATAAAAATTTAAAAATTAGCTGGGCATAGTGGTGCATGCCTGTAATCCCAGCTAATTGAGAGCCTGAGGCAGAAGAATTGCTTGAATTTGGGAGGCAGAGGTTGTAGTGAGCTGAGATCATGCCACTGCACTGCAGCCTGGGCAACAGAGCAATATTGTCTCAAAAAAATAAAGTTTCTTTTACTTTTTATTAAGACAGGATCTCACTTTGTCATCCAAATTGGGGTGCAGTGGTGAGAACACAGCTCACTGTAGCCTCAACCCCTGGGTTCAAGCAATCCTCCTGCCTCAGCCTCCCAGTAGCTAGGACTATAAGGGTATACCATCATGCCTGGATAATTTTTGTATTTTTTGTAGAGATGGGGGTTTTTCCATGTTGTCTAGGCTGAAAGTCGTTTTTTGCTTTTTTTTTTTTTTTTTTTTTCCACATTTGGAGTTTTGGACGTCACAATGATGAAGACCTAATCTATCCCTGCCTCCTCCATCTCCACTCTCAGAATAACCAATTTTATGGCACAGTTTGTTGCAGAAGAAATTATTGTCCCTTTGATTTCTCAACCACCTTTCTCATACATCAAGTTTCCAAATATGCACAGTTCTGTTTCTAGGCTGTTCCATAGGTTACTTTGCTTATTATGAAACTAACAGCACGATGTTTTAATTACTATTATTTTATAGAAAGCTTTGTTATGGAAAGGACAAATTCTTTCAACTTGTTGAGGAAAATTGTCTTGGATATTTTTGGCCATTATTCTCCCAAATACATTCTAAAATCAGCTCATTAAGTACGACAACAACAGCAAAATCAAAACAAATAAAACCAACAAACAAAAACCTTTTGGAATTCCATTAGAATTGCATCGAGCCTATAGACAAATCTGGGTAGGATTAACATTTTTATGGTACTGAGTTTTTTAATGCATAATGATATTAATCTGTTCATATATTTACTTCTCTTTACTATATTTCAATAAAGTTTTATAATTTTCTTTATGAAATAATTGCATACACTTTCATTAAAATTTTCCCCTAGATGCTTTATCTTTTGTTGATAATATAAATCATATCTTATTTAAAAACTTTTTTTGATTAATACTTGCTGTTGTAGATTTACTGCGAGGTAGATATTGGATTTTCCTCATATGAAAGTAAATTCAGAATTTTTCTCCTGTAATATAATATTGTAATATAATGCAGTTGTTGTGCTATGTATTTTGAGACTAAATTGTTCAGTATACACATGCATAATATTATTATGCTTTTTTGGTATCAATCTTTTTGTTATGTATTAATCTTCTCAGTCATTGATTGATATCCTTATATTTTGATAAGAATAACAAGATTCCTTGTCTTAAAGTCTCTTTATTTGATATTAACATAACTAATTTGTTTAATATTTACCTACAAAATCTTTTTTATCTCTTTTAACCATTCTATATCCTTACATTTTAATTACATCCATTCTAAGCAGCATATAATATTTTCTTTTTGATATCAAGCTTGATAATCCTTGTCTTTCAAATAGTGAGTTTAATCTGAGCATTATTTGAAATTAAAGCATATTATTTGAAAATTTCTTTAGTGTATCTGTTGTTGGATAACTTAGTTTCTGATTATGTGAAAAATTTCTTTCAGCCTCATTCTGGAGAGACTGTTTTTCTGGGTACACAATTCTAGACCAACAGAATGTCTCTCAGCAATTTAAAGATATTTAACTATCTCTGGTTCTCATTTTTGATGAGTCCTTGGTAGTTCTAATTATTATTTTTTGAGGTAGTGTGTCTTTATTCTTGAACTGATATTGAGATATTCTCTTTTACTTAGTTATGCTTTGTTGTTATTGTTTAAAGGCCATTTGGTTGGGTGTCATTTTTTTGTAATCCAACTTTCTTTCTCTTAGAACTTTGTAAATATTGATGCATTGGCATCTAACATGGAATGTTTTGAGGATATGTTTAAAGCCAGACTGATTTTTTTCTCCTCTTGTTAGAGAGTTGCCATCTTGTTTTTTTTCTGATCTGTCTAGACACCTGTAATAGTCTTACTTTATTTTTGAAGTTCAGTAGCTTGAAGTTTAATGGCCATAGTTTAACCATGGTTTATTTTATTTTTTCTGAAATACAGTATACTCTCTTAGTCAGCAGTTGAAATTTTCTCTTTTTCATGGAAATTCTCCTATCTTATATCTTTGAGGAATATCCTCAAAAAATATTTTGTTCCATTTATTGGGTTCTTTACTTTGGGAATGCCAATTTTCCTTATGTTGCATAGTCTTTGTTTTTCAAATATATTAGCTTTTGTGTCTTAATATTTTTGCCTTTAAAATGTTTTTTAAAATAATTGTTGTTATTGTAAGCTGTTTCTTATTCCAAAAATTGAAATTTAACTAGTATGTATTTTCTTTTTATGGTTTCTAAATCATTTAAAATTCCACAGTGATGATTCTTTTGTGGTTTTTTCCCTTAGATCCATAATTTCTTTTTTCACTTATTTGTTTATATCTTCTTTCTGAGCCTGGTTTTCTGATATTTGTCCTTATTAAAATGTTCTTCTTAATGAGGCATTTGTAAAGAAATTCTTCATTTTGTTTGAGTTGTTTCTTTTCCAGGCATGCTTTATGACTTTCTTTTGTTCGCTTTTTCTTTTTGTCTTGGTTTGTTTCCTTCTAAATGTTTAGATAGCTGCTATGCTCTTTGCTTTATTACCACTCATACTTTGGGAGCTCCGCCCAGGTATTATATTTGTTCTTGACTGTCTTTTCAATAAATCTGGGACCAGTTTTATTTCTCCTTAATATCCAGAGTGATCCCTGAGCATATCCTGTATGCTGTAATCATCTATAAAAGGAGAAGATTGGAAATGGTCAGGAGGGCCATGGAGAAGAGTGAGGGAAATCATCTGAAATGCAATAGAACTTTTATTAGACTGGTTGAGCTCCGTGCTCTCCTATGAAAAACTGTCAAACGTTTTATGTAATGTTTAGTTCATCTAGTTGTGGAAATTGCTCTCCAGCTTTGGATTCTTTTTTTTTTTTCTTTTCTTTTTTTTTTTTTTAGAATAAAAAGAATGAAAGAGAGAAAGGAAGAGGAAGAGATTTTAGAAAAAGAGAGAAAAGGAGAAAGAAAGAAACAGCAAAAGAAAGAAAAAACGAAAGAGAAAGAGGAAGAGATTTTAGAAAAAGA